>JAPDSC010009262.1:81794-136200 GCA_026290005.1 Latrodectus geometricus | reverse complement strand
ATCTAATAGAATTTCTGGGTATGCTTTCTGGTGACTTGTGTATCCCAAGAAAAATATTTATTGAATTCAGCAAAAAAGCTGCATCTTATAATTACAGTGATAAAATTCATATGCTGTCTTTTATTAATGTCAATCAATCTCAAGTATTAAACCATCACTAATCAATCTTGTACTAATTTCATCATATTAAATAATATTAATGCATGGTATCGCTTTAATGGAATTTTAATTATTGACTTTTGGCAATGATTTACCCAAAATCACAAGTGCTTGTGATTTCTCAAATTTCGGAACTCTTTCTTAATAAATAATTAATTTTGTCGTGAAAGTTTTTCTAACTTCTATATCATGAAGTAAAAAATCCATTTGGTATTCTATTAATGCATGTCTTTAAAATTGTCAAAAAGAAAAACCATTGTTATTAACTGCTGCAAGAATTCGAAGCATTAGAATTTTTTATGAATTCAGACACTAAGAAATATGTATTTATTCATGAGGTAAATTTTAATACACATTTAATATCTGTATTTTTTATACAATATTTTATAAATTTAATATTGAAGTTTAAAATGTTCTTTTTACTCGTTTTATTTAAATATCCATGAACCTTAAATAAACTGATTGTAATGTTTAAAAAATATCTAAGTTTTTTAAATATATAAATTATTTTGCAACTTAAATTTTTAATTTAAAGCTTATCTTTTAAGAAATAAATTATAAAACAATTTACAACAAAAGTTATACATTTCTAAGCAAAATTTGTAAATTTCATACGAATCTAGTGCTTATAAAGTGAGATCTCCATCAACACTTCAAACAGCTATATTAAAATATATAATCACAATATAGCAATATTAAGAAATATATTAAATCTCTTAAAATAATTCGATATAACATTCATTGAAACCATATAATGTCTGATTTGGTAAATATTTATAGTTAATAATGCAAAGGAAAAAATAATTATTCTAGAAATTAATGCAGAATTTAAATGTACATATTTTTTTTTTTTAAATGAATTTAATATAGTTTTATAATGCAATACAACGAATGGAAACTACTTAATTAAAGTTACATTTATATCATTAGTTAGATTCTCAAGAACCTTTGTTTCATTTGAAATAAGAAAAATATTCATTATCCAGTAATTAAAATGTGATAAGTTTGAGATTAAATTAATTGAAATATTTAGCATGAAAAAATTTTATGTACAATGTTTCTCATTTTTATCCGAAGAAGAAAAAAAATATTAATTTGTAAAACTTTATCTGCACCTCCAGATTTTGATAGTTTATTTTATATTTAATGAGATTTCTCTTATTATTTAGTGACAGCTGACCTTTCTATATAGCTTATTTTGTATTTTTCTTTAAAGAATTCTTAATGCTTTTATTTTAGCTTCTAGCAAGTTCTTTTTAATTTAGCTTTGCCTAATAATCTTTCAAATGCATTCAGTAGGAGAACTATTTGTGTATTATTCTTATAAAACAAATTTGACATTCTTTTCTAATATAAAAGGCACTTAGATTTTTCAATGCCACGCTTTGATAAACCACCATCTTTGCACCCACAAAGCTGCACATTCAGTACAGTCAGTTATGGTATTTTAAAGTTTAAAAATTTTCTCTTTTTCTCATGCTCCTGTTCATGGATAGTTCCAAAAACGGGTATGTGTCAAATTATTACCAATGCCTATAACAGTACATGTGAGCTTTTCATATGAAACCTGATTTCGTTTATAAAAATATCTTTTCATGCAAAATATTATGTATATAACTATTTTATCAATAAGTGTAAGGATGTATTTTAAATTTGCTTATTATGTTTTCTAATATTTTATGTATTTTGTTTTCATTAATTTCTAAATTATTAAATATTGTGTTAAAAAACAAATTATTTAATAGTACAATAAGAGGGGGGGGGGCTTGATTTTGGAATTTTTTTTATTATGTTCTTGAATTTGATTTTGAAAGTTTCTTTCAAAATCCCTATTATTTAAATTGATTAAGTTTAAGAATTTAAAAAAAATAATAATAAAAAAATTGTTATTGAAGTAACTTCAAAACCAAATGATATTTATAATATTTTATTAATGGTCGTATTGTCATTGTATTCTTGTAGAAGTATCTCTCTACATTAAATCAAAAGTAAGAAACATACTTCAAAAAGAACTCGTAAGAGATTGATCAAGAAAATATTGTCTAGAAGAAGAACGCTTAATTATATTTGTAAAATATCTCTAAAAATGAAGTTTATCGTTTAAAAAATAATGTCCATCATTCGTTGAACTACTTGATCATTGTTTTATTTTTGACTATTTTTTAATCATACTTAATAAGTTATAGTTATGTGGATAAATTTATATTAAATCTATTCACATATTCCTTTATTGCAAAGTTTATAGCTTAGACTAAAGTTTATAGCTTAGCAGAATCTAGATTTAGCTTATCAGAATCTACAAATTGTGAAGGAATTGATTTTATGATCCAAACAGAGACTGCAATGTTAATTCTTATGTACACAGAAATTTTTCTTGTAATGTTCCTATCTGTTCTATGGGATGGGATGAACAAGAAGGCTTTAAACTTGTTGAATTCATCTCTACTGTGATTGACAAAATTAAGAGGTGGTATGCTTTGTTGATAGGACTCTAGCTATTAACTATTTGGCATAGACATTATTGTTTTTATTTATTTGCAGAAATAAGAGATGAATTAAATGACATAAAAATTCAGTCTTTCTAAAATAGCTTTCTTTCACAAAATTTTATTTTTTTAATTTCCATAATCTTTTATATTTTATTTTTATTAAGATACATATTCTGCATGTATTCTCAGAAACAGTTGTAAAAACCTAGTAATTTATATTATCATGAAAGCTTGAATTATCTCTAATGACTTACTAGATTATTCATTAATGTAATTTGATTTAAAATTTAATATACACTAAAAATGATTTCTCATCGGTTTGCTTTTTTTTCTAGTTTCCAGTAATTCATGTCATTAATCACCTATACATGAAAATTTTAGCGTTAATCTTATTAACTCATTTAAGTTTGAATTTTTTTATGTATAAAATACCTTTTTTAATTTTATGTTACGGGTAATATTCTTTCATTTTGTTGAAGCTGAACTTTAATTTTGAACACGTAATTCTTCAGATTAAAAATGGAAAAGGGGAAGTTTTCAAACGTTGTAAAGTAGAGATTGTATTGTGTTGGTGCAGGGGAGTTTCTTTCTTGCAGCTCATTGATTGATATAAAGTGATTTCCCCACAAAATTAAATGCGTGGATTATGTAAATTTTTAACATAGCTTTCATTTTTTAAGTTATTGCAGTGCTATAGAACCACAAATTGTTTAATATTTAATAAGTTCTATAATTGGCCTGTAAGAATACTTTTCTAAGATAAAAAGTGGACTTAAGAAATATTTTATTTTTAAAAGCTTAATTTTACAATTTAGATATATAATTTGTTGAAGGGCCTTGGTAGCCTGGCTGGTTAGGGCGTCGTTCTCGTTAACAAAAGGTGGTGAGTTTGAATACCGGCTTAGCCGAAGATCCATTGTGTTCACTGATGGTGACTGGGGCATGTAAAATATGTCGGGTCGCAATGTCTTCCATGTTCCCATTCCAAATGAATACCTCTGCGGGTGGTTGGAACCAGACTGTGGGTCTTTACTGGTTTCAATCTCTAAAAATTGGAAGATTCAGATGGTGCTGCCATCTATGAGCCAAAAGTCCTACTTCCACCATCATATGAGGGTACTCTATTAAAAAACGGAAGACGCTTTCTCTGACTTTATTCACCTAGTCTCTTGACAGGTGGGCTTGGCATTGCCAAGTGTTATTAATAACAACAACAACAACATAATTTATTGAACAAAATATCTTTCCTTAAATGTAAACAATAAAGTGTATTGTGAAAATGATTAATTTAGAATATATTGCAATGATATTTTTTCTTAATTTTCACATAAAAGAAACTTTATTCAATCAGAATTGAATAATTAATAAATATCAGTAATTTTTTCTAATTTCTCTAATAATTTGACACTTCATTGATATGTGAAAAATCAAAATGAATCATTCACTTTATGAAAAGTCTTATATTGTTTTGACTGAAATACAAATTTTGTCCATAATGTATCGTAATTTAGTTTTGTTAGTGCTGTTACATAATATCTGTTTTCTTAAAATTATATTTTTTTTATGTAATTTAATATTTTAAATGTGTACTTTTTCCTTTTAAAGATTAAATAAAAGCTTTAACTTGTTATTCATATGTACTTGTTATTGTTTAATAACTTGTCATTAATGTTTTATTTTCAGTCTCAGGGCCCTATTGCTCCTCATACGATAGTCACTCTTCCAAATTCCAAAGGCTTACAGCTCCTTCTGTGTTATGATAGTAAGTATTTTTCCATATGTACATTACTTATTTTATTACTGTTATAGATAAAAGTTAAAAATTTTATTAATAAATACTTCTAACACAAAAATATTGAGTATAGCTTTATAAATTGCTGTTATTTGTGTAAAACTAAAATACTTAGTTTTAGCAGTTATGTGATGCTCAATAGCTTCTTTATTTTAGATGAAGGAGTTTATGTAAACACCTATGGTAAAGTCAGTAAAAATATTGTCCTTCAGTGGGGAGAAATGCCAACATCTGTAGGTAAGATTGATAAATGTGCCTGTTGAGATAAGTTCAAATCAATTCCATTTTAGTTCTGAATATCAAGTAAAACTGGAATCTTGTTTATAATATTTTATATAATATAGTGTAAGAATTTCTTTTTACAAGTTAGTGCCTTAAAACGCTTTCATATCTCTTTTATTTATTTCATATTTAAACATTCATTACTAAATGTTCAAGATTGGGGATAAAAATTATAATTTTGCTTTATGGTTTTATTAAATTCCAAAAGCGTATGTAATTCTATAAGTTCTGTATAGTTCTTATTTTTAATTGCAATGTAAATTTTTATTATTTCATTTAATTTATGTTTTTGTTCATTTGTTTCATTTACATTTTAGTATTTAATAATTTTGGAGTGTATATAAGTTAAAAAATTAAATTGGATTTTTTTTCTTTTAGCCTATATTGGCACAGGCCAGATAATGGGATGGGGCAACAAAGCAATAGAAATACGTAATGTTGAAACTGGTCATTTAGATGGTGTTTTTATGCACAAAAAAGCTCAGAAATTAAAGTTTCTTTGTGAGAGAAATGATAAAGTAAGTGATAAAAATTGGTATTTCATTATTTCTTGAAAGTAATATGACTATGCAATCTAAACATATTTTGACCAAACTCTACCTACTTACTGTGTAATATACATTTGAATGTTACATTGGTCTTTATCTCAATTGTGTAAAATTCTGAGTCTATATCACACAAGTTTCCGTGTAACATTGAAATTTTATTCATTTGTAATAATTGATAATGAGTGATAGTTTTCACATATTTAATTTCAAAATTTGAAAGTCATTTAACTCTTTATTAGAGATTAAAAGTAAAGGATAAGAATGTAATGCTCAAATGGATTAGTATGAAATCATTTATTTGATCATTTGAAACCAGTGTCACATTTTATTAAAGAAATTTAAAGTTTTCATTAAGTCCACAAAAAAAAAGCCATAATTTTCTTAAAATTATATTCTTATAAAATAAGAATATAATTTAAAAAAATATTAAGAATTCCTAAAGTTTTTTAATCATAAAATTCTTTATATAAAGACTAAAAATTCTAGAAATGGTAGTTTTGTATATGAATTTCATTCACATTTACAAAACACAATAATTAAGGCTGCTAAAAATTTCATTTTCAGTGCAAGCATGAAATTGTATCTTATGTGGTTCATGTATACAAATCATATATGCTACACAAAGTATTTTTATTCGGGATTTTTAAGATTTTATCGCCATCTCCAGAAACTGGCTTTTTAAATTGAGCTTATAATTTTAATCATAATTTATACTTTATAATCCATTATGGATAATCTGAATCATGCTCTTTCTAATGCAGATTTAAATCCTTCAAACTGCAGAAAAGTATGATTAGTATTTATTCTTCATCCAAATCTCAGTTGATTAAGTTTCTTGCAGAATTATTTGAATTTTAATGTACTGCCCTATAATTTGTTTCAATATCTTTCATTTTAAATATTTTGATTATCTTTCTAATAAAAATAGCCTGGTTCATAAGTTTCAAGGATAAAATTTTCATTATTTTAAAAATAGTAAAATTAATTTTTCCTTATCAAATAATGCTCACTTAATGTCCATGATTGCTTTATTAGCTTTTTCTTCTTTTTTTAATATATATTCTGATTTATTTCACTGAGATATTTTTTATTTTAGCTAGAATTATTTCACTTTAATATTAGATTAATGCATTGAAAGCTAAACATGCTTAAAAATTATAGCATTTCAATCTGAACAATATTTGTTTTGATAATCATTAAAATTTAATTGCAATGTTCACCTCGTGTTTAAGTTATTGATATTATTAAAAATTATTGTTGAAAGATCTTTTAGATTTACTTTTTCCATGTATACGTAACTAATAAAATTATTGTGCATATACTCACTCAAACAATCATTACATAACTACAAAATTTTGTTTCTTTTTAAGATGCAACCATTAGTTTTCTCTTTAACTAGTGAACTTTGCTCCTTTTTACAAGATCTGTTTTATTTTCTTCCTAAAATGTAACCAAAATTTTATAGTTGAATGATATAACCTCTAAACATTGCTATTGTTTCCAAGTGCGAAGTAACTTCCCACAGAAGAATTCTTAATACACTAAGTACTTTGAATAATAATCTTCACAATGTGGTATACAAATAGAAGAGTTGAAAAAAATTCCCCTCTGAAAAGAAAGATTTAAAAGAAGTGATGGAGTAAGGCAAATTTTCTATCAAAATCAATGTTGCTTTAAAAATCATTGAAAAATGTAATTTGTAGAATTTTAAATTCTAATACAGAGTTTGGGAGAACTTATGTGATGTAATATAACATTTGCTATTAATTTGAAGTAGCTTACTGATAATCCTTTTTTTGCTTCATAATTTCCAATTGTTAAAATTTAAATTAATAATTAGAAACACTATTACATAATTAAGAAATAATTTAATTATTAATAAAAATTGTGTAAATTAGTTTCTTTTCTATGAACTTTTTTTTGAGGTTATATTTGTTGCACTTCTGATATGATTAGTATTCTGGATTTCAGTTCAACATTTTATGTTTGATTCATGTGGTTCTAAATCCACTTTAAACTAGTTCCCTGTTGAATCAGAAGTCTCCATAGAGTAACCAACCAGTCATTTCATTTTATTCAAAGCCATTAAAATTCCTTTTTGATATGTTAAGTCGTCATGTTCATTGTTTTTGCAATTTGTTTTAATAATCTATTTGAATGCAGTTACACTAATAAATGGTTTTTCTCTTTAGGTTTTCTTTTCATCAGCCAAGGGAGGTTCTTCGTGCCAGATCTACTTTATGACCCTAAATAAACCGGGAATGGCAAACTGGTAGCCAGTGGACAAAATAAAGTGCTCCTGCCATTCACTGAAATGGTGCTCTTAAAAATATTGGGGGAAATTACTTCCCTGTTTTGCCTTGCAGTCAGTCATACCATGTATTTCTCAGTTTGTTGGAAATTGTTTTTATGATTTGTGCTTTCGAATTTTTCACTTTATTTTAATTGCTCAATAATATTTAAATATAAGTTGCATTCTTCACTACCAGCTGCTACAAGAATTGAGTAACGTACAAAGTATTACTAAGGTACAAAGTATGTATAGGATACTACATGACTGATTGTAGTAATATTAAAATTAAGTAGCATTGGTACACTAAAGATTGATGAATCAAAAATTTTTAATGGATTGCTTTTTATCACTACTAAAATATAGAAACAGTTATTGAATATCCATAGAGCAGCTGGTATAAAAGAATTTTTAATGCATTATTAGCATTTTTGAGACATTGTAAATAACTCATCTCATTTTTACCATATTTTAAAATGAGTTTTGTTTTACTCTAATTTTGTAAATTAACTATAAAATTGACTGTTAATGAAGCTTACAGTGTGTTTTGTATGAAATATATTCTATAGTTATAACTTTAAGGTTGTTTAATCAGAGTATTTAGATTGCAATTCGTTCATTAGTTTGCTAATTGCACTAATAGTTATTTTTTGAATAAATTATTGAAAATCTTATATGCATTAACTGCATATATAGCAAAAACATTTATATTATTAACATTATTAACTTGATTTAAATACATTTGTGTATATATCATATAAACTGCTTTATACATAATTTCATTTTTTAATTTTTTAAATCAGCATAAATTTAATTATATTTCCATAAACTTTTTGAGTGAGAAAAGGAAAATTATCAAAATGCTTTTTTTTTTCTCTCTTAATTAATCTTCATAACTACATTTGTCAAGAGATTTTCTAAAATAGAAAGGTGCTTAACACATTTTATAGTCTAGTATAAATAATTTTTTGTTTCTTGTTTGTATGTAGTCAAATGTGTTGCAATGTGTAAAAGTTTCTTTCTCTGTATTTTATTCAAAGTATCAATTGAAGTATTTTACACAGTTCTTTTCTAAAAACATTCAATTTATTTATTAAATGACTGGTAATTTGTCCACATAAACAGTTCATTTGCCATATTGCATACATATTTTTACTAACATTGATATGTGACTTAGATATTGAAATACATTATTCTAGTTATGTCATATTTGTTGAGATTGCTGTGAGAAAAAAGATGCTGACCAGTGAGAAAGTGTTAGCATTCTATATTTTGTGATAAAGCTATTTATTAAGAAATTTTTAAGCTATCTTTTGAACTAATAAAACAAATTGAGTTTTGTGTCAATATGTTTAAACTGATTCCTTGCCATCTTTTCCATGGTTTTTGTTGTAGTTTTGAGCAAGACTGCCGTTATGCCAGAGATGGCTCAAAGAGAAAAATTAAGAGTGTTACAATTTTGTACATATAATGTGTACATATATAAATATATATATATATAAAATATAACAAATATTAGTCTTAACTATGCACTTTTTTTAACTACAGCAAAATAATGAAGCTGATTGTTTCTTCCATCTAATATTTTTAAGAGAAATTTTAGCTATAAGAACTTTTTTATGAAATGCATTTGTTGATGCGGAAGTATATGATTAAGTATTTACTAAGGAATTGTTTCCAAACCTTTTTTCTCCTTGAAAAGTACAATTTAAAAAATATCAGCAAATAAACAACGATTTTCTAAATACAATATGAATGAATGTCTTATAAGGATGCTTATCGAACTGGTACGATTAGTAATAAGAATTTTTTTGTACAATATCTTAACATGGTTGCTGTTAACAAATTTTTGTTCTCCATAGAAATTGAAACAACTTGTATACTTACTAAGTGGCATTCTTTTGCACATATTGCATGGAAAATGAAAGTCAGTCCAGTTTCATTTTCTGAGCTGACTTAACTAGAGTGATACAACTGTGGCATATTGTACATAGTGGACAGATATTTAATAAGAGTAATCTTCCATTAAAAAATATATGTTTTAGTGATTGTTTTGTAATTTGTTGCTTATTTTAAGTTGTGAGTTACAGCAAGAAAGTAATTCTGCATAGGCTATTTTTAATTACTGCAGTTATTTGCTAATTAATAATAAAAGCAATGTAAAATATGTTTTTATATATTACCTGGTGGGCGAACAAAATTTTTGTAAAGTGTTGCTAGACCAGGAAATGTGATGAATAAAATGTCAATTTGATTTGTGCTTTTGATATCATTTTCATTGTTTCATTATTCACAACATACAGAATAAACATTGCATATTGCAAATTACCATTATATTATTTAATGTATTTTATTGATTAAAATTATGCAAATATTTTGCCTATAATAATTTATTAATAATTCCTATAATAATTTATATTGAAAATATGCATATTTTCAATGTAAACTATGATAGGAATTAACTATCACAAAGACATATTTAAAAAAATAATTGACATTTAATTTAATATCTTGTAAAAATGCAAAATAAAGAATTAGTTAATATTGAAATTGATATCTGTACCTTAATTTTTTGCAATTCACAATCTTAATAAGCAATACTTATTTTAATTTCTTCAAATACATGCTTCAATTGATGGCAATAGAAATGCCAAGATTTCATTTTAAACAGAGTAATATAAAAATTCAATATTCTTACTTTAACTTTATTGTATTAATAAAACTTACACATTAATATATTAGTACTAAACATTTTAAATATAAAGTTTATTGTGTCGAGTTATATAGAATCCAATTTTGTCACGTGTAAAAAACTTAGATATTTGAAGTTATTGTTTTAAAGTATAAATGTTTTTTTTATATTGATGAGATTTTTTTCAGTTTAGCGATAAGACATTGAAAAAAGTTCAACTTAATGTTTGTCACATTATTATATTAACTTAATGCTTAAATATTTACATTTATTAACTGAAGTACAAACATTTTTAATTTTCTTTTTTATTAGTGTTCAACTCTGAAATTAACGAATTTTGTACTTCATAACATACATTGATAGCTTTTCTCTAGCAAAAGATTACATAGTGACATAAAGGCAAATAACTTTGTTTCATTACATTTTCATTTCAACAGGTATAATTTTGTTACAAAATTAGTACTTATAAATTCTGATTTAAAATTATTGGATAATGAAAACATTCTTCCGAATTTAACGATTTTTTTTTTTTAATTTTCTGATATTTATTTTGTAGACGAATAAATAATTTACCTCACAGTACTCTTGTGATATTTAAAAAATTACTCGTGATTGGTTAGTTATAAATCGTGATTTAGATTTCTGAATTAGCTCTGCATAAAATTCTTCCTAATGGCATCAATAGAATTTTGTTTAGATGAAGAACTAGAGTTCTGCACCTATTTACTTTCATGTAAGTTTCTGTGTAAAAAATTTATTTTCTGCAAATCATGAATAATAATGCAAATAAAATTTAAACAAAAGAAAAATTTGTTGGATATGAATAAAATCGCCATCAAGTCTTGAATATTACTTGTAAAAATAAAAAAAAAAAACTTGTTGGAATCATAAGGGTAATCTGTCTTCCACAATATGCTTATTCTGTTCCTTATTTTAAAATATGATCTCCAGTACTTGTAAGTTTTGTATAATTTTTCAAGATGGTGGCAAGAATACTTTTTGTCACCAGAAGGATTATGCAAAATTTCTAATTGTGAAATTATGAAGTGGTAGTATGCTATGAATGTTATTTATTTATTTTTTTTTTTTAATTATTCCATCTGCAATAGTTTACACATTAAAATGCAATGATAATAAGAAAACAATAAAGGCATCTTATTTTATGAAAAAAAGTTTCATATAGGATAAATAACAAGATGTATGCCGCCCAACCTGTCTAGTGGTTAGTGTACCTCACTCCAAATGGGTGGGACCTGGGTTCGAATCCTGGCTCGAGCATGGATGTACTTTCTCTCTCTTTCTTGTCTTTGTCCTTTCTTTGTGTGTGAATGGTTGCCTACCCTATAAATGGGTACCTGTGGCATGTGTGTACTGAGGAAGTCTGACTCTACACCAAATATGGTTCAGTTGGAAAAGTGGAGCAGCACACCCCATATTGCCAGCCTGGCTGGCACACGACAACAACTACAACAAGATATATGCTTTTGTAATTTCTTAAATTTGCCATTTCAAATATTATAGGTATACACACATATTTTATATAAATTTCTTTATTAAGAGTTGAATTTGAAATATCTGTAAATAAACTTTTTACTTCCTTTGGAAAAGTTTTTATTTCAATTTTTTATTGCATTACTTGTTTTTTTACAAATCATAATCTACCCATCAAAATTGGAACTAGAAACGGTGATTAAGATTTTAAATCCTATGAACAGTTTATATATCTAGATAAAGTTTTTGATTTGGCTGCTAGTTTTCAATGTGAATTTTTTTAAATTTTGGTTTCTTTTCTCCAAATAGTAGTTGGGAACTTCTTTTAGTAAACTATTGCTTACTTTAATTTCTATTCCTTTTTAAAGAGGACAAGATTTGTTTCATACAAATTTTTAAGGCTGAATAATCATTCATATTATATTAGAATCTTTAAATTTTAAAAATCTCATTGGTGAACAAAACATTGGATAAAAATGAAATTTTATTTTGCAGATTCATTTTACTCAAAGTTAGAAATACTATTTCATCAGGCAATCATTAAATATGGAGTTTATTTACATGCATCTATTGCATTAATGTTTTCAATGAATGAAGTTTATTGGGCATACTTTATTTCAGATTATAGAGAAAATATAATTAATCAAACCTACAAATTGAAAAATAATAAGCTAATGCTTCACAAGAAAAGTGTATGAAAATTTGTAATCTTTGGATAGTATTTAGAAATTACATATTGCATTTATGAAAATATATGCATTGTAAATTGAAAATATATTTAAATTCCTTTATTTAAAATACCACTCATGTAAAAACAATTATGAGCTAGCTTCAAATACTTCCTCTTATAAACTAGTACAACTGTCTTTAAGGTTCAAGAATTTTTCTCTTAAGAAATGAAAAATTATCGGTTATAGGACTATTTTGCTTTTTCAGTATGTTACCAAACACTTGCAAGACATTTTCTTGCTCGCAACAAACTAGCTCTATTTTGCTAATTGATTCAGTTTCTTCCAATTCTTTACTCATCTTTGAATTTGAATAATAATTCTTACATTTATTATTGTATAATCACTACATTTAAATTTTCAGTTTTTGCAGAATATTTAATAAAACTTTCTTTATTACCTTGATTTTTTCTCCTCTGTTTTGATTTAAAAGCATCTGATTTGTAATTCTAAATTTTTTAAGAATTCATCAATATTTATTGTCTTTGTTTCCAAAACATTGCTGAATTGTTCGCACTTAGGCTATCAGTTCAACAGTTTGTTGGCTCAATTTTCATTTCATTCATTTTCTTTGTAGTTCTATGTCAACTTCAAATTATGGGCCCCTTAGGCTTTGTGTGCAAGGCTGTAGTGCAACAAACTAAACATCTTGACACATATTGATGTACTTAATTGTTAAAATGTGTGAATCCATTGGATTCCACTTCTTGCCAACTCATTTATTCATTTTATAGATAGAAACATGCGAATTCATTTGGTTTTGTTTGCCTTCCATATCTAGTTTATAGAAATTGTTGAGCTTTCTGATATTCTATTAATTTAAATTGTCAAAAATGTACGATTCCACTTTTATGCTACATATTCAGTGTATGAAAACAATTCCAATTATTTCTCTTTTGCACTTCCAATACCCAGTGAATGGTGAGAGAGTTTTATTCTCAATAGAACTAAAAAAATTTTTTAAATATTGTCAAGTATTTCTAACTTAAATTTCTGATTCTTGCCTCACCATTCAATTTCCCTTATGTGCAAAAAATAATGTGCCTCAACTAAACCAAAACATTCTCATTTGAATCAGCTAAGTCATAAGCCAATTTATTCCTACACTAATAGGTATATTCTTCCCAATTTATGAAACTTATTCTCTAAAACATTAACTATTCAATCAATTTGGTGATTCTTTCATTCTGTTTGGGGCAAATGAACCAGATTCACATTTGTCCCCTTTCCATTATAAAAAAAGTACATTCTAGTTTTTTTTAATAGTGTGTGTGTGTGGGGGGGGAATTTAATAAAGTAGGGGTTCTTAAACATTTTATAAATGTTTCAGATGTACAGGAATTCAGTTTATTTTCTTAATTCTGGGATAGTAAAAGACAAATTTTCATTTTTACTTTTTTGGAAAATTGGAATAGCAGTATCAAAGTTTGTTTTCAGTGTAGGCCCCAGAAATGAAATAAAATGTTTTTAAATTTCTGAGCTTTATCCCAGTATACATAACATAATGGATTTGGTGACATTAGTGATGTTAGGAAAGGAAAGTGTTTAATATACATTAGGATTTTACCAATTTCTCGATTAACATATTTAAATCTTATGGTATTATATTTTGCTCACATGAGATGACATAATATTAAAGAAATACAAGTATTCATAACTGCTTTCTGTATAATCAAAATACAATATATAATGTAAAGTTTAATTAGTGTACATATTCTATTCTTTTTTTACGACACTTGCTCAGTATTTTGTAAAATAGAAAAATCTGATATGAATTTAAGTAGTTGCATGTATCATTGGTAACGTATATACTTAACCATGATAAATTAAGCATACCTGCCAACATTTTAAAATTGGAATTTTTTTTTATATCATACCAATGTGAACAAGATGTCCATTTACAGCACAATTTTTATTTAGGAATAAAACAATTCTATTATATTTTGACTTTTTAAATATATACTATAGTAAATGTAAATTTTTGAAAACAAATACTAGACTTGAACAATTTATATTAAGAAACATTTTCAGTGAAATTAAACTTCAAAAATTGAAGCATCATGAATGCTAATTGATTGCATTTGCAATATGTGTACACTTAGAGAAGGATATATTTACTTTAAAACTCTCTCTTTAATATTTATTAATTAAAATCGATTATTGAATAATCGCCATAGAATCATAATTAAAAGCTGATGAAAATGGATTTTTTAACTTAAAGATAAAACTTTTTTAAAATCAACATAATAAAGATTTTTTTCGGGGAAAAAATACACAATATAAATCGTAGTTTCAGCTCTCACTTAAAACTCAAAGTATATGCTGCATTTGTTTTGTTGTCACTAACCAATCACCTGCCAAAAACTGAAAATTTGTAATTTCTGACTAACTTAACAATCTACAATTTTATCATCAGCCGTTAATCCAAAAACCATACATCGTATGCCCAAATCGCACAGTTAGTTAATAAAGCATTAAAATACCCTTCATGATCATTAAAATGTAAATACAAATTCTAATTTAAAAATCTTTTAGAAAAATTCGTAAAAGTTAATAATTATTACATTTTTAATGTGATGTTTTAAATATTCAAACAATGAATAACCTAAACAAATTCAGAAGAAATCATTGTAATGAAAATGAAAAGTTAAGATTTTCTTATTTCATGTGATGTTGAATTAATGTTTTCAAATTTCGAAATAAAACATTTTCACAAAATATTTTTCACACACTTATAAAGCACATTTATTACATTTTTATTATTCTAAGCAACATATAGATGGTATAAATTTAATTACTATTACAAAGTAGTAAAACAGTAAAAACAAGTATAGAAATGAAAATATCACAATTAAATCAATGATTAATTTTTGTGTACAAAAATAACAAAAACAATGGTAAAACTAACATAAGCATAAAATATCACAAATGAATGTATAGTATTTATAAAGTACTTTAAAATCATTTATTTGTATATACAAAATATTGATTTCTAAAAAAAGTTAATCTAAATGATACAATCACAATGATATTCACATGTTTACATTGAATATAATTATAAAATAATACTGCTTTTGTGTGTGTATATATCTTTTATTCTCACAATGTTAATAAAATACCTGAAACTTTATTATAAATACTTTTTATTTCATACAAAAAGAAAATATTATGTTTATAAATATAGTAGAATCTTTGAGTAAACCAGCACTAATTAAGTTGCTAGACTTTTACAAATAAAATTAAAATAAAAAATTATTTATGAATTCAAATTAGAAACAATTTAATGAACATTGATATTTCAAAATTTATGAACTTTACAAATTACATTATTGTGAATGCTAAAACTTATAATCTCATATAACTTTTAAATATCATGTATTTTATAATTGTACTGATCTATTTTCTTAATATTTGTAATTTATTGAGGCATCTTGTTTTATACATTTTATAACATTCTTGCTTACCTTATATATATATATATATATATATATATATATATATATATATATATATATATATGGATTTTCAATCTTATTTTAGAGATCTTAACTGTTCTAAAAAATTTCCTTTGACAAAATGTCAATCCAAATTTCAAAATATTTTTTATGATTCGATTTATAATGGAACAGAAAAGTGATTTTACTAATAGTTGATGGCATTTAGAAAATATGTTAAATATATATTTTTTACTTGTGCTGTGGCAACATCATTATGGAGGCAAAAATGATTGTTCTTTGGATAAGCTTCTTCACACATAGATGATAGTATAATATATATACTAATTTTAGAGTAACTAATTGCATCACAAAATTTAGCTGTTAAAAAAAATCTTTTTCCAAACATTTGAATATAATACCAACTACTGATTTCTTATCATTTCCGTGAATAATAAAAAAATTCCTACTAGACTAAATTAATAGATAATATTTATAACAAATAGCAAAATGTAAAGCACCTATTTGTTTTGCAAAATGAAATTCAATGAACATTTTTATGCATAAAATTAACAAAATTATATACATAAATATAATCCCATTAGGAATGTTATTTTTTAACATATTTTTAAATGAAAAAATCAAAAAGCATTAGAATTTCTCAATTTTTTGCTTTTATAGCAGTTAAATCTCAATCATCACCTCCATCATTCTACATTAAAATATTTTACAGCAATTCAATAATTTCAATTATAAAAAAATTATAAATTCTATAATTATTGTTTTAATAAGTACATTAAAACAATTAGAATTTAAAGGAAGAATGATTAAATTGTTAAAAATAAATTAATTTAATTATTCTCTTAATATTTTATTTTACAATTACACTTTACTAAAAATAATTAAAATATCAATAATTTTAAATTTTTAAAGAAATTCTTAAAAATATATAAGTTATTTATGTGTATTGTTACAATGACAATAGTATTGATGTAATAAATATACCAAGCTTTTATTTAAGATTAAATAAAAAATGACACAATTCGATTTTTAAATAAATAAATGATTTCATAAAAATAATATGACAAATATTTTCTATGACTAATTTTTACGAAAAATTACTTTTCAATGATTTATAGTTTAAAAAACCTTTATCCTATGTAATAGCACCCTTATGGAAAAAAGTAAGGAAATTCACAAAATTGATTTGTACTTATGGGTGAATTCTGGAGTTTTACATGAATATATAAAAAGTGTTTTGAATATGTTCTAATATAACAGGTATAAAATTAAAAAGCTAGAATATATTACAAATATCAAAAGTTCTTAAGCAATGAACTTTTAATTTCAGATAGTTAGTGTCCCCCCCCCTTTTTTATCAAAAAAATTTATGATAGAATAGTTTCATAAATTTGCATGTACTTTACATTTATATAAAAATTATTTTTAATAAATACACTATATATGTATCTGATTTGTATTTCTCAATGAGAAAGCAGTACATTTTTCTTTAAAAAATAATTAAAATGTTTGTATATGAATATGCATCTTTAGCTTGTATATGGTTTTCAATGTATATGACTTTCAACAAGGTTTGATACAGGGAAAGTAAACCTTTCAAATGATTAGAAGAATTGATGAATGGATTAAAGAATCTTACCTTGTATGTCTGTATATAAATAAAAATTAATTAAAAAACACATTAGATTTTAACAAAGAAAAAAAATTTTCATTTCATTTAAAAGTAAAAATTACTTTAACAAGAAGCGTATAAAAAAAGTTGAAAAAAATAAATGATTGCTTTAAAAGAAAGGAATGTATCTTAAATGTTATCACAATTGTTAATATTTAAGATTTATATTAAAACAATATAATATATAAAAACATTGAAAGTGTATTCATAAATATAAATTCTTAAAACTTATAAAGAAACACTTAAAATATAATTAAGACTAAAAGATTTGTATCATAATAGAAATGCATGAATTACACTACTTTTATATTTTATATTTTGATCAATCAATTAAAGCAATGAATGAATTTTTCCATAGACTTCAATTGGTTTGCATTACAAATGAATTATGATGAAACTTGTTGAAAATTTTCAGAACAAGTTTAGTAATCTAAGAACTTAAATGATTTTTAATCTTAAAAATTATCAACAATAAAAAAATGCAAAAAATGTATATAGATAAGTAATAGAAGTGCTCCTAAAACAGACTAGAAATCGGGTGGAGATATGCCAAAATATTTGACAATTTATTTTTTCATTTTTAAATAATGATTTAAAAAACGAAAAATTAACCTGAAAACTCTGATCATTATTGTCTCATGTCAGTGTTTGAACATGGTGTGTATAATTATGATATACATATGTGTGTAAAGTTATGACAGTATTCTGTTAGATATTTTATCTCTTGAAAAGATATAATAAAGAGGAACCATGTTAAATGACTAGATTTATCTTACAATGTAAATATTGGTAAAAGAGAAACAATTTAATGAATCGAATGTTAAACTCAATATTTAAAAATGAGTTACAGTTACCATCAAATTATTAAGTTTACACTGATTTCTAACAATGAAATTACTATATTTAAAATTATTTACACATTTTTATAATAAATGTAAAACTCTTGTGAACTTTTATTAAAATTAAATGTATTATATATATATGCTAGATAATGATTAATATTTTTAGTTATGGTTACTGAACAATCACATAAGTAATATCTACAGACTATATAGTTATATATAATGTAAATGAAATCTTGCAATCAAACTTTATCAATAAGGGAAATATGATAGAAATAAATGCAACACATTTTGTATAGTGGGAAAAATTTTCTGAAGATCAGCCTCATTTAAAATGGACATATACATATAAATTTGGTTAGATACACATACATCTAGCAATACATACACAATATCCACATTTCTCTTTCAAGATATAACATTTTTTCCCAAAAGTTAAAGAAAAAGTAGGAAAATGTTTATACAGATGTACACATCTTAAGCAATAAATGATTTCTATATCTAATACACCCTAAAGGAATTATATAGAAGTACTCTATATAATATGTTTCGACAATTGTAGCAGTTCAATTTCATATCAGAAGACATATTGAGTGTTTTGTGACAAAATTTTTGCTAGATTAAATACAATAATCAAAAATTGAGAAATATTTTTAAAAACAAAATTACTAATTACCACAGAATATTTATAATGAATATTAATTATTTTTTGTGAATGTAATTTCTCTAATTTGTAGGATTGTTGCAGAAATTTTTAGAAGAGAGAAATCTTATTATTTAAGATCATTTTTAAGATAAGTATATTTATATATCATTTAGAGTAAACTTATAGCACATAAAATGAGATAATTCTGATAAATATTGAATGTACACACATAAAAAATTGAATTAAATTATAAAACATGAAACAACCTGATTAAATTTTTACATATTTTTCTTAAATATATTTGAAAAATAAATATTAAATCAAATCTATTCTACTTTTGGTAAAAACAGACTGATAAAACTTTTATTCCTTGAT
The DNA here is from genome assembly GCA_026290005.1 of Latrodectus geometricus. Lineage (NCBI taxonomy): Eukaryota > Metazoa > Arthropoda > Arachnida > Araneae > Theridiidae > Latrodectus > Latrodectus geometricus. The sequence continues at coordinate 116,739 of JAPDSC010009262.1, read as the reverse complement.
TTAACAAAGAATACAAATCAAATTGATATAAATCATAAAAAATTAACATATTTTAAAAAATAAAAACATAAATAAAAACTCTATCTTCATTATTTACAAAAAATTTGATAAAAATAAAAATTAAGAATAGTTTGAAAAATCTCTAAAAATAATATTATTTAATAATATATGCAGAAAAATTAATTTTCTAGTTTTTTTTTTTCCCCTTTGCTTCAAATATATATTCCCTACAAATATGACAGCTTATCACTAAGACTATCATTGGAATATTTGGAAAAAAACATTAACTCTTATCTAGAAAACAAGCAAGAAATAATAAAATATATACAATTTTTATTTAATTTTGGGAGACAGTCACATTGAACTGAATGTAAACATTAATTTATTTGAAAATGATTAAATAACAAGTTTTTAAATAAATATAAAAATGAACTGCTACTTAGACTTCACTTATTTTTGTACAGTGACTGTGATAAAACATTGTTATTCTGCTAGCTAATCTTTGTATAAAAGCACTGATGTAATAAAACATGTTGCAAGTGCAAATAGATAACTGCCTGTAGATATAATGAACTTTTGGGCTTTTTTTCAACTCAAATGGAGTGACATAATCACGAGCTGAGCCAAATATTTTGGGCAAGCGTATCAAAAATATAAATGGATTGATAGCACTGAAACTAGCAGATAGTAACAAACTTACAGTAATAGTCTCCCTATTTTTTATGTTTGTGTGTTCATCAGAGTACAACATTAATAATGCAAATGGTGCATTTAAGATGACAAATATTAAACTCGATAATAAAATCATTGATTCGGTTTTCAACCTAGCACCTTGTAATAATTTTAAAATCCGACGTCGAGAAACCTTATAGCAAAATTTACAGATATTATATAAAATTTTGATGCATATTAAAGCATAAATTAATACAGGTGCTGCAAATAAAATTAAAAACAAGTACCAAAAGTAAATATGTTGCACTTTTTCATTGATATAATACAACTCGAAATATCTCGAAAAATGAGGAGGAGATGTTGATGTGCTTAAATTATGGAAAAAGATCTGTGGCATTGTAAAATTTAATGATAAGATCCAGCAAAATACAGAATAAGTTTTTTGTGCATTTCTTTTGTGGAAAGGCCACACAGGAATGTTGTTTAAATACAATGTTAGCATAACCCACATGTATGTGGAAGATACAAGAAATAGCATCTGAAAAAATTTTAATAGTTTGTTATTAATATTACTTTCAATCCAAATTGGAAGATCATGTGCTTCAGCATATAGTAAAGGAATTAAAACGAAAATTGCAAACAATATATTAGAGACCCCAATATTTTGATAAAGATAGACTTGATGAAAACCACGAAAAAGTACATTTCTATTATGAAACTTATAAAGTGTTGCTGACATCATTAGCAGATTACCTGCAATTGAGCATGGAATAATTATCCACAAAATTATCACTCTTACAGAATGATAATCATGCAAAACAATATTATTCGGTTCACAGCTTATATTATTATAATTTATTCCAACAAATTCAAACATTGTTTTGGTCATCATAGAAGGTTTTCAAGAAAATTATAATATTGAAATTAGATTTTTGATTTCAAAATTTTGGAGAATATAATTTTAAAATATAAAATTTATAATGTATATATACACATAATAAATAAAAAAATATTAATTCATTTGTTTTAATTAGAAGTTATACATACTTTACAGAATTACAAAAAAAAAAAAAAAAAAAACAATAAAATATATTATCAATAAATATATTAATATCAAATTTAACAACAAAAAGCAATAATGTGAACAGTTTCCTGAAAATTAATATTAAGTACTTTGAAAAACTATCAAATTTTCCATCGTAAATAATGTCACACTGTTTGATAAAATTAAGTAATTATTCCAAAATTTATAAACCAAGACTTATAAGGAAAAAATTTAAACACAATGGATTATAGTTATTATAATATTAATAACAGGTGCTAATAGGAACAATTTTATATAAATGTTCCAAGCTACGAATCCAGATTTCAAAGACCATAAACAGCAAAAATTTCCTAAAATAAAAAAATAAAAAATTATATCAAAATATAAATGTTCTCTCATACAATAAAATGACTTTAATTAACCTTGAAATATATTAATTTAACAAACTGTCAAATAAAACAAGATTTGAATAAAAACATAAAAAATGCAGAAATATATATATATATATATATATATATATATATATATATATATATATAAACTATGATTAATACTTGAAAATAATTACAATAAATAGAGGTGAAGTTAAATCAATATCAATCATTATGATGAAAGTCATAACAATTGATATCAAATTTATTACATAAAAATTGTAATATTAAGAAATCAAGATACTGAGAGGGTAATATTATGTATTAAAATGTTACTTAAAAGTTTGGATTAAAATAGTTTAGTAGTTTAGAAAAAAAAAAAATTTTTAACACTAAAATATTCAAATATACAAAAGAAAATATAGTAAATCTTTATAACAATAAGTTATTTTTTTTTATAAAGCATAACCTATGCAAAATAAATAGTAGTAAAAATTTAATTGAGGTAAAAATAAAAAGCAATTTATGAACAGCATACAAAGAATTAATTTAAAAGCAATGAAATTACTAATCATAAAATATGTATAATAATGTGATATCATAATATTTTGAAAACCTTCAGTTGAAGAAAAAGTTATTTAAAACCCATTTGAAGTTAAACAAGTTACAAATTTTATTATTATGCAAACCTAAGGGATTAGTAAATTTTTAATGCTTGTAAAAATGTAAATTAACTTAAAATGTTTCATTAAAACTACTTGATTTTTTCAAGCAGTTTCCATACGAGGACAGCTAACATTTCTTTATTAGGTATGGTGTGATTTATTTGCTGCTCACTGTTCATTTTTCACACATAAGAGATAATTAGACTGGGACTTACTTTTAAAAAATTATTTATATCCACTAAAAATATTCAAGTTCTAGGTGGGATTTGAACCTGCAAGTTATCAGCCAAAAGCCAGAGTACTGATCATTTGGTTGCAAGTTCAGCAGTCTTTTATTAGAATAATTGCTAAAGTTAATAATAACATTCTAAAACTTTAACAGAATAAAATTTTAATATGTTTTATGCTATTAAAAAGTTTATAATAGACAGTTTGGAGTAGATTACTTTGAGATAAAAATCAGTGATTAGTCTAGCTAATGAAATAACTTTATTGTAAGCCATAGAAAATATTCTGAGTTGATTGATTAAGTTTTACATTTAACAGTGTATACTGTTATTTGAGGAAGTAGGGAAAACAATATTAAGTATTACACATTGTTTTTTTCACTTCCTCAAACAACAGTCTACAAGAGACAATAAAAGTATAGGGTATAGATTGTATGAAAGATGTACTTCTGTATAAAAATCCTTTTCAATTGAGTCTCTAAAGGATAATTTAATCTTAAGTACCTTTTAAACATCAATGAATACACTTAACTTCAGTTCAATCTTTTTCTGTTTGGAAGCATATGAATTTTAATATGTACAGTAGAGATTTTAAATGATTACAATTTCACAGATGCTTTGATCAATGAGAAATTTTAATAAAAAGATAATTAAAGCTATTGAAACTTGTCAGGACCATTATTCAAAGATTGACAGATTCTCATGTTAAAAAATTAACCATGTATTGCAAGAAAAGTAGAAAATATATTGTTTATAAGATAAACAATTATATGATTAAAACAATGTTGAGTTTTCATGATTTATAGGATAATATCTCATTGGAAATCAACAAAAAGAAACTTGAAACTAAAACAAAATAAATATATGAACAATATATAAAATTTATGCCATTTTGCTCTAATTTAATAAACAATGTGGGTGTACAATCAGCTGTTCCAGATTAGAATAATCACACTTTTGCTCAAGAATAATAGACAATAAATCTGTGAGAGATTGTAACAGAAAAATAAGAGTTCCAACATTGTTAATAGCAACTCAAACATTATAAAATTTTGGTGGAGTGAGTATACAGGCCACCATATACACCTAAGTCTGTTTTTACACGGTCTTTTTGTACACGGTTTGAAAATTGAATATTTTTAATTTTTTTTTACACGATTTTATTCCATTTAGCACGATTTGAAATTTTATGTACTTAAATTTTTTTTGTCAAATTTAATTTTTGCGAAGTATGTTCATATCACAAAAAAGTATTTATGAAAGAAAAAAGTCTGAAACCATCGATAGTATCGATAGTTTGTGAACACTAGCTTAAAGATTTAAGTGAATTCCCCTTTAGCGCGTACAAACAAGTAGGGGAATTCCCTTTATGTGCATACAATAAAATTTACTGGTCAGAGCAATTGAAACGTGTTAATATTTTGTGAACTGTCAATGCAATAAGACGTGTTTGGTAAAGAAATTTTTTGCAGGCAAATTTGATTTTCCATTAAATTTAATTTTAACGCATTAAGATAAAAGGTAAGCCAAAAAATATTTTGTATTTATTCAGTTATTTATGTTTTTTAATTTTGTTAAATATTTTATGTATCCCTAAAAGGAAATGTCAGATATAAAACTAAAACGGAAGGCAATTTCTTTGGAAACCAAGATTAAAATTTTAGATCGCCTTCGAAATTTTAATAGGTTTTAGAAATTAGGAACAAATCACCCATTTTTGTATAAGATCAATGTCTTTTTTTACACGTTTTTTTTTTTTTTACACGGCTTCTTCTGGAACCAATCTACCGTGTAAAAACAGACTTAGGTGTATTCATAATCTCTTCATTCTAAATACTTGTTAATAATAAAAATTCTAAAAGTTTTTTTACAATATTGTACACTAAAATAAAAGTAGGACTAATTACTAAAGCATACAATCATAATGATAATGGTTTTTTTATGTGAAAGAAATTAAATTTCCCAAATGATTTAAATAAATATAATAAAAAAGCAAAAATCCTCAAGAACAAAAGGTTAATTTAGAAACACTAGGGCTATTTTAGATTACAGAATTTTTTAAGTACAGAATGCTTATTATGTTTATGTGCAGTTATTTAATGGTATTGCATTTAGAAGTAATATATTTAAAATAAAATAGCAAATTTCAAAGACATCAGAAATGTGCATTTATTTATATTCATTTTAAATTTTTACCATTAAAATTTGGCTATAGTAAAATAAATTTTAAAAGGTGAAATCTCTTATTTAGGATTATTGCTCAAACACTATAAATTTCTTAAAATGTGGTAAATAAAAATACTGAAATTGGGTTGATTCAGTCAGTACTTCGTTTTTAGACAATTAATAGCACCAAAATTACTAACAAAGATTAAAAATTTTAAGAGATAAGATGAAATAAATTGAAATTTTTGTTATACTTTTAATTTCGTTTTTCAAAGAAAGAATAAATTTTTCTGAATATTTATTTTTAACATATCCTTAAAAACATTAGAAGATAAGTTTTAACTGGAAAAAATATTATGAAAATTTGTTACCAGTTGTTGTAGACTTTTAATAAGCTATTTCCTTCAAGATTTTAATAAGTTGATTTGATGAATAATAAATTTTTAATAGAGTAAACGAGAAATGCTATTCCCATAAAAGCACATATGGTTTCTTTAATTAAGTAATAGAACTGCAAATAATTTACAAGTTCTGTACTACACTGTAAGCACAAGATAAATAAGAATGACTTTCGTTTCAATCGAAATCATTTGATTACGATAGCTTAAGTATTTGGCATTTGATCTTATAAATGGACATTCAACACTTATTTACTATTTAGTTTATTTAGTTTCGTTTTCATAGGTATGTCAGTTACAGTTAAGCTTTTAGACTTACAAAGATTAAAATTATTATAAGCATTTATTTTACATGAGCTCCACATACGTTCACGATAACAGAAGTAAATTTAAAAGAAAAATTGATCTTTAATAAAATATAATCTTCGTATAAAATATAGTTATTTTCCTATAAAAATTTAAATATCTCATTTTTTATGTATATAGATTTGTAGGCGATAAATTATTTTTTTATTTTCAGATACTTTATTGCAATTAAAGCCTTTTGGATATGTTCATTTGTGATTTTTAATGGTATTAGTTTGATTTGTACACAAATCATCAGAAATTTTAAATTTAAAAGTACTATTTACAAAAACATCAATCTTAAGTATTTTAATTTTAGTAGTAACTACTTTGCAACCATCTATTGAATATATAAGGAATGAAAATATGAAAAAGAATTACAACATATATAAAAAATATTTTATCATTTTTCGAGCTACTTCGAATATTGAAGAGGTTCTCAATAAGCAATTTGTAATAATATAATCATCATCCCTATTATGATCTTTGTACAGTTTATGCTAATATAGATTTTTTAAAATAGTATCAACAAAGAACTACATATATTTTGGAATTTTATGAATTTTATTTTTGTTCTCGGGACTCATATATGTTCCGAATTCAGGGAAGTTTTAGTATTACAGATAATTGACAATATCAAGTTTGGGATTTAGTTTTTAAATATGTCGTTTGAGATTGAATATATAAATCTATCCTGCCATATTATGAGGAGTTTGATTTCCAAATAATTCATTTTGTGATTGTTATCTCAAATACTGATTCAGATTTACCCTATTAAGAAAAACGATCGTTCGCGTGAATGAAAAGTTGTTGGATCGATACCTAAGTAACTCGAAGATCAGGGAAGTACTGATAAATGTATGCTATATGGTTCAAAATTATGAGAAAGTTTTACTAAATCCATGGCCGCAACGTAAAGTGTAACCGTATTTGGTATATTTTGCTAGTGGTTCTTATTTAATACAAATTTAAAGAGTTCGTCAATAAAATAGTATGAAAATTTCTTTTTCCGCTGTTATGATGCGGTTGTCCAAAAGGCGTTATTTATTATAGATTTATTCTGATAGTTTAAATATTGTAAGCTGCGTTAGAATGTTTAACAAAGTTTCATTATATTTTATAAATCTGATTTTTTTCGCACACTTTAGTAACTTATTCAGTTCATTTCTGTAGAGCCATGTAACAGAATAAGGCTTATAGGAATGAAAAGTAAAATTATGGTTTTAGCCTGTTAAAGGAGATGAATGTTGAATTTTTATGCATGGGCATTTCTCAGTTCATGCAGAAAATAAAAACAAAATCGGGATGTTTTTACTTGTTATAAGAATATTTCTGCTCATAACACGAGAAAGTGGTCAATTGTTAACGAAAAAATCATCTAAAAGACGAATTGTTGTGTATGATGAAATGACATACAACAGCTTTTAACTTGATTATTCACTAATCGATTGTCCAATAGATTATCTGTTATTTTACGTAAAACATTAGTATACATTTTATAGAATATTATAAATTTTATATATTTCATACAATCATCAAAAGGTGTTTCATGGTTTAATTTTATAACATTATACATTTTTAACAATTAATTGGTCACTGCTAACTAGTGTTGTAAGGATGGGAAAAATCCAGTTTATTCCCATAAACCGGATTTTTTCCCATGGAAATTTTGGAAAATTACCGGGAATTTTCAGTTTCCAAAATTTTTAAATCGTGGAAAAATCTAAAATTTCTTGAAAAATGTAAAAGTTTTTAACTATTAAAACCAAGTAACATAAAAAAATTCATTTATTAAGTGATTTTTACTTTTATGTACGGCAATAGAAATTTCACAGAACATTTAAAAAAGATGCCGGCTATTTGTAGATATTAGAGACGTTTAAGCTTTTGTTCGTTCCATTGCAATTGTTACTTATTGTTAAAAACTTTTAAACAAAGTATCACTTTGCTTAAAAATTATATTTACAGAAGTTTCACTTTACTTCATACATATGCAGAAAAATAATCTATAAAACGAAATATGATTGGCTGAGTTTATTCCCTCAAAATTCCCAACCGGTTTTTCCCAGAATTCCCGGAAATTTTACATTGCTATTAGAATTAAAAAACTTTTTTATGAGACACAAAATGAAATTTTATGAAAAGATTTTACAAAAATTTAATTGGAATTGTTAATGAATCTGTTCAAAAATGAAGATCTTCCTTTCAGAATGCTTCCTATGGGTCCCATTTATTTGAGTCAAGCTGGCAGCTGACTGGGTAATTGATTGGCTTACAATTCTACTGCTCCTTTTCCTATTTATGTGTGTATGAAGTAGTTAGAAAATCATTTGAAGTTGTTGGTTCTGAGGAAACTAATCTTTTACTCCAAAAAGTCGGTAGAGAGGCTGACAAACCATCAGATGAATCTCATTTATTTGGATCGATCCTGTAGCAAATTGTCTAATATGGCCAGCAATTATACAATTTGTAAATTCCCTTCTCTTAGGATGTATATATTTATAGTAAATCTGATTCAAGATAAATATCAGGTTTGGTCGAATTAACCTTTTCATATACAAATCAACTGCAGAGAGCCCGAAAAAATAAACGTTAACACAAATTCCTTTAACTTGATTGAGATGGTAGATGAATAGGTAGTATTCTAGTTTTCTGTTCAATAGTTCATGAATTCGTTTCCAGCATTGCGTGTGAATATTTCTAGAGGTTCGGATTTCAAATTAAACAGTAGATCCAGATCGAATTAGTCCTAGTGTGCAAAAAGCAGCTATAGAGACCGAAAAAAATGAACAGTTCCACATAACACTTTAATGAGATTGAGAAGGAAGTTGAATAGGTCCCATTCTGGTTCTCAATTAAAAAAATCCTGAATTAGTTTTCCCACTTAGATTGTATAGATTTCCAGTGCTTCAAAATACAGTTTTAATTTTCATGTTCTGGTAGAGCCTCCTTCCATGGGCTCCGTGATTATCAAGAAACTGCCATACCAAACTATTCAATGGCTTCCATTCATTTGAGTCGTCACATGACAGTTGAATGAATAATGGTCTGGATTAGAGTATAATAGTTAGTGAGTTCGTTGTTCATTTCGTTCATGTATGCTTATAAGTGTATTGAATTCACTTTAAAGAGCCGATTCCAGTCAGAAATTAATGCTTAAGGGCAAAACATGGCAGTAGAACGATAAGCAAATGAAACTATTCGTTCGAATAAATTCTAATTATTCTAAAGATGTTTATTTCATTTGATTAAAGTAAGTTTTAAAATTAGAGAAGCAAAAAAGGATTACATGTTGGAGTTTTTCCTTGGGAGATTTTTATTCAAACAGAAATTAAAAGCATTTAGACGAAAAAGAATTCACTAATAATTCTGTGATAAAAGCTATTGCATTCTTAAAAGCTTATTTTAATAAAAAAAATTAAAAATTAAAATTTTTTATACATTTTAATTTCATGACTGTAATTAATAGTTTTTTTAAGTATAGTTCTTACTGTGAAGGCAACTTAGTTTTATAAGCACAATTTGATTTAATCTATAGTTGCAATAAATTTATTTTTTATTGCAAAAGAATAATTGGTTAAATCAACCAATAACGAGTATTTAAGATTTAGGTTAAATTCAAAAAAGACAATCTGCATTTAATTTAAATATCAACTAAGGCTATACAAAAATTATTTTCATGACAAATTGCTAGTTATTTGCTTTAAATGTAACAAATGATGGAAAGATGTGGATTGAGGTAAGACCGACGGGAAATAAAATGCATCTTGAGTAAAAGACTAATAATTTATGTATCTGAAATCAATAATATATTTGAAATAAATAATTGAGGGAGAATTTGTCTAAAGGCAAATTGGGATGGAAATAAGTTAAATTTAGTTATAAAGATATATTTTTCAAATTATATCTTAATGTTATGTATATAGTTCATTAAGATATTATACATATACGTGAATAAATGTATGTAAACCACAAATATGATTTAAAATATATTTTTAAATATATTAATAAAATTTTTAAATATATATCCTCAAGATATGTAATAACACATTATTAAAAGTTATTATTGATCTTTATCAATTCAATTTTGAATAAAAATAGCAATAGTGACAATGATTTAATATTTTTACATGATTGTATATCTATTATATGAAATAATCGAATTATATATTTGGTTCTGAAATATATTAAATTTTAATATATTATTCTATTTTATAATAGAATAATTTTAAAATATAAGTTATGTATACAATGTTCAGAAGCTAAATGTATTCTTTTCTAAAATTTACTAAATTTCAATTCCTTAATTTTTTAAATGTTCTGGTAAATTATATTTTAAGAAATATATTAAATTCCTATGTCTTAGTATATAATGTTCTAGTGGAATAATTGTTCTATGGAAAGAAACATTATTTTTTTCTATAAATAGTAAAACTATTCTATTTAAAAAGAACTGTTCTGTTTAGAGAAAATTATTCTGTGTATAGAATAGTTTCCAGAGAAAAGTATTAGACTTTTACTACATTTGATAGCGTCAGCCGGTAGTGTATTTTTGTGAATGAGAGATAAAAAAGTTTAAGTGAAAAAATTATTTTGGTTTGAAAGCTTTCTCCTTTTCTTCAAATTTTGATTTCTTCATCGAACATTAATTATAACATTTAAATTAGTGATCATAAATTTTTCATTTCATTTTCATGCAATGTATTTTTACGTTCAATTCAAATTAGTTAATTTTTAATTTTAACTTTTATACACCATTCATTTCCACTAATTTTAACAACCTAATTAAGGTATTTATTTCAAATTAGAGTTTATTTTTTTTTAATGTTTTATTTATTTATTATTGTTGTTAGAATCAGATTAAGTATTCAATATATTACAAGCTTATTGATTTTTTCATGAAAATAAATATTGATGCAACTGGTTTTTTTTCTTTGATAAATAAATGATGAAATATTAAAAAAAATTTTGGGCGTACTAGAAAAATACACATGCAAAATTATTCGGTCAAAAAGTAATTTATACCAGTAAAAATTAATATGAACTAAATTATATTTTTAAATAAAACAATTATGAAATTTCTTTAAAGAATTACCATACATAAATATATTTTACAAATGTTTAATGATAGGAATTTTGAAAAAATATCGACGATAAATTTTTATTAAAATTATCTAATAATTCAAGTTTAAAGCTGTTAACTAAAGATTGCGAAATTTTTTTTAAAATTTCGAAATTAATTTCTTAATTATTCATTTATAACAAAATGTATACAAAGCTTTTTTTATTAAAAATATAAAATTGAAAAACTAAAGTTGTGGGCCATAAATGGTGTAATGATTCCGACGATCGAGAGATGGCGCTGCGGAGGCAGCAAAACTAAGAATATTTTTTTCCTTTATTTTTTTCATTTTTTTTAAATAATAGGAATAATGGGGCTATTAAGAATGGTGGAAGTATGTGTCTTTTATAAAAGTTTTGCGTAATTTTATATGTTCTGGACAATTGTAGAAGATAATATATAATATGATGCTAAAATAATGTAATAGCACAACTGATTTTTATGCATTCTATTTTGTTAAACAAAGATAAAGTCGCAAAGTATCAGCAAAATACACTTTAATTTGAGTTATAAATTTGCAATTAAAAAGCAGTGGGCATGAATTTTTTAAAAGAAAAGTCAAAATATTTTAAACAATAATTTTATAATTTTCTAAGAAAAAAAATTCAGAAACTTTTGAAATACATATATGACAGTAATATATAGTTAAAAGAATTGTTGTTGCAAGAAAAAAGATCTTCTGGAATGAACTTTTTTATAAGTTTCATAAGTTCATTTCGAAAATTTCATAATATCTTTTTTCTTGTGATGACAAACTAAGGATTCAACGAAAGAGTTTCCAAGAAAATGAAGTTTTCATGGAAAATCTTTTGTTGAATGTTATTAGGAATTCAAGAAATTTAAATTAAAGCTTACCAAGGCCGAGAAATGCGAGAAGTTTCAAATAAATATGCTCTTGTTCTGGGTAGAAAACTAGAATCTCAACGACTGCTTTGTGAGTGAAATAACAGCAGAATTTGGAATAAATTTCTTTATTATAATTCAAAATGGAAGACAGTAGGCTTTTCTAATGGGAAAAATAATCAATAAGTGGGAATTATAATAATCAATAATTTTGAATAAGAGCGATACTTTTGATGAATTTCATTTGATTATAATAAAACAATATTGTTCTAACTGCTGATTTTATGAATTTATAATAACAATTTAGAATCTGATTGCAGAAAATTAAACAATTCCCATGCCAAACCTAAAATTGAATAAGCTGTAAATGTTTGAAATGAAAATTTACTACTTTTTTTTTAAAAAATTATTTTCTTAAATAAGTGTCTACAATTGAAGTATCATTAATAATTAATTTTTTTTCCAGGAAACTTACATTTTTGCTCAAGGAAATATTTTATTAAAAAAAATAAAGATAAACATTTAATCTGATACCTATATTATAAAACTGCTTCATTTGCGATCAGGAAGTATTAACTTAAATGTAGCAAAGTTTAAATTGGAGATTTTAACTCCGAAAATCTTTATAGCTGAAAATTATTATGGAAATGAACAAGATCTCTTAAACTAACATTCTTAAGCTTCTAAAATAAAATTTCTTTAAAACAAAACGTCAATAATTCTTTGATTTAGTCTGATAATTAAAAAGAAAGGTGTAATAGTTCCTTGGACACGTCCATTTCTCTTCGCTACAGTACAAATTACGATTATAATTATGTGCGCTGTGGACCTGTAAAAGGAAATTTGTTTTTACAGTTAAATACTATATTTGTTACTGTTAAAAACTGTTTTCATCTTCGATAACTGTGACTTTTTATAAAGTGAAATATTTATCCAACATGAAGAAATTTCAAATGTTCCCAATATCTACCATTACAGTTTTTTTTTCTAATGGTGGGCATTCTTGAGCAAGTATAGTACATTAGCCCATTTGCCACAACAAGGCTGGAAACTGCTACTCATTTTATCGTTACCTGGTGGGCACCTGTGAACCAAGTCACGGAGGTACGAGTAGCATCGCTCATGCCACACCCACCGCAAACCCGTTTATAGGGTGGGCCACATTCATCCATCATCTGAGGAAAGGACAAGAAACACAGAGAGAGAAAGAGAAAGTACATCTATGCCCGAGCCGGGATTTGAACCCAGGTCCTCCCCATCCGTAATCAGCTACGCTAAATACTAGACTGGTTGGGCGGCGTTTGTTACATCTTATTTGCATGAATTCGGATTTTTAGTATTAACAAAAAAAAAAAAAAAAAAAAAAAAAGATCGACATTTTTAAATGCGGAAGACGATATGAGAGTAACATTGTGTGTCATTTTTACCACCAAATATAAAAGAAATTATCAAAAAACATCAAAGTCAAAACTTTCATTAAAAGCGTATCATTATTACATCGTTATTAATCCATTAATAAACTTTCTGTTGTTTTTGTAGTGCGTACTATACATTATTATACACTTAAAATTATTATCATAAACCATTTTACACACTGCATTATAGGTAAGTAAAAATCTTCTTTTCTTCGTGTGCCACCAAATTTTGAAAACCTTAAAATATGCCGCGATAGAAAAATTGTTAGCCTATGCGATTATATCAAATCAATAAAGATACAAATCCTTTTCAATCAATAAATCCTTTTTCAACAAAATAATATTTCCTCACTAAGCGGGCGAAAATCAAATGTTTTCCTGAATTATTTCGAATAAACTTTATGCACGATTTTTTCCCTACAAATGATACCTTTCAAAAAGATGGAAAACATTTTTAAAAAAATTAAATGTGTCTGATTTTCTTTCAGAGTAATATAACTGAGAATAATTTTAAGGTCGTAATAGAATAAATTTGTTTTTCTTATATTTTTAAGACAAGAAGCATATGCTAAATGTTTTCATTCAAATATCTTAACAATTAACATTTATGATAATAAATTTTGTCTTAAATACATTCGTATATATAGAGAACCGTAAAAGCTCTTTCTTCTTTTCGCATTTCCAAATTTTACATTATATTATTTGATATAACACTTATTCTTTCCACATAAAATTTTATCACTTTCTGAGAAATCAAGAGTACATACTACCAAATATTAGAGCTTAAGCTTACGTTGGAAAATACGAGGATCTATGTGTTTTGATAAAACATCTAATAATTTAGTTTTATGAGTTTTTGGCGTATTTTATGTTGTTTTCATATGTTTAATATGAAAGGGCAAGGTTATTTATTTTTTAAAAAGGTTTACTGTAAAAATATATTTTTGGAAAAATTAAACTTTTTTATGTTTCGATATATATTCTAATTTATTGCGTTAGCTATCTCGAAAAATTTCTTTATTCCTTTTATTGGTATTTTATAAAAAATGTTACTTATTTTGCATAAACACTAATCTTGAAAATAGCTATTATCAGTAGTCATTGCATATTAACTCTTTTTTTTTATTTTTGAAAGAAAAAGTTACAAATCATTTATTTAATAGTACTGGATAGTTTTCAGCTTACATTTTGCCTATCATAGAAACATTATTCTTGTTTTCCAAATTAATATTCGCATCACAACAAAAAAATGATTGCATATATTTTAAATAAGAAAAAATTTTATTTCCAAGATTTGATAATTATTGACGATTTTCATTCTTTTAAACAACTTTATAAATTCCTATTTTAAATTCTGATATTAAAATAAGGATTTATAACGTTATATTTTTTTTCAAAGATATGATACACAGGAAAAGTGTTTAAGTTATAAATTATAAAATAATTAAAAGAATATTTAATAATGTTTTTGTTATAAAATGTATTGGTAAATATATAACGAAATGTTTAGAAGTTTTGTGATTTTTCATAATGTATCAAAAAATCAATTTGTTGTTTAAGTTTAATTTTAAATATCTTTAAGGATTATGTCTGAAGAAAAAATTTCATCATAAGTGTATATCTCTTTAGAAACTTCATAAAGACATAATATAAAAGTTTTCCAATTACAGATATGCCAGGAAATATCTTTTTAAACTTTAATTTGTATAAACTTGTTTAAATTATTAAAGAACCATAAAGAATATAACCAAAAACAACTAAAAGTAGATAATTTATTGATAATGAAGACTAGGCTATAGTTTAAATATTGAATAATTTATAATTTGAAATTAAGAAATTGTTTATCATGGAGGTTCCTGAATTTAAAAATGAAAGTTATAAACCAAGAGATTTTGAACATTCGGCTTCATAATGTGGTTTAATATCTATAAATATATGAAACTACTAAATATCGGGAAAAGAAGAAACAAGTTAAAATCATTCTATTTCATTTCTATTTCATTTTCAGAATAATTTCTTATATTTCATAGATTTGCTATATCACTTAATTTCTTTATGATTGATTTCTTTTATTTAGTCAATTATTAGTTTTAATACAAAACTCCAAAAAACTATGACAGATTGAAAATGATTTTTGTTAAATGCACTATAGCTTAGCTAAATAATTCTTATTACATTAAGATTGAAAAATTATACATTTTATTAAGTGAAGATAAGATTTTCCAATTAATGAAGAATACTTTCAACCCAGAAGAAATTTAAGTATAATCAGTGATTAATCTGATTGCCCAATTGGATGTTGAACATAATTTCAATGCCCAAGCCACCTACTCTGTCTAGTGGTCTACGTGACTGCGTGGATAAGGAGGTCCTGGGTTCGAATCTCAGTTCGAGCATGGATGTACTTACTCTTTCCCTTCTGTCTTTGTCCTTTCCTTATATGAGTGTTGCCTATTCTATAAACGGGTACCTATGGCATGTGTGTCTAATTACACAAAAAAAAAAACATTTCTAGTTATCCTCTTCAATGTGAACTACAAGAATGTCAGCATAGAGCTCCAAAAATGACCTTCATAACCTAACCTAACCAATACTTAACACGATTTTCCTGCAGCCTTTACCATTATTTTTCAATAAACAATGTTATCTTTTCTGTTCTTGAGTAAGAATAATATTTATTAATACCTCAGTGATAAGTTCAAAACTATGTGCATACCTTAAAACTCTCTCTTAATATCCCTTAAGGTTAAAATTATTATAAAACTACTTTTTCTTACAAAAAAAAAAACCTCTATCGAATTGAGGAGCTAAGGTATACAGTGTCCATATCTGTTTTCTTGACCGATAGTTCTGGGGTGTGAAGCATATGTCCCGGTTACACGGTCACAGCCAAAATGATAAGCGCTTTGTCTTTAATCCCCGAGCATACTTGGGACTTAGTCTTATCGACCCTTTTGTGGATAAAAGACTAAGTCGACCTCTCAACCCGAGGTTGATACTTCGAACCTGTGCGGTGGGAGCGTGAAGCGCCACCACTACGCCACCGGACTACTTACTATCCCAATTTAAAATTTATTAATCTCTGATTTTAATCTCTTAATTTTGGCATTAAGTACAGAAGGTATAAATTTTTCACAATATTTGGGCGGCTGATTATTGATCTAATCATTATTTATTATGTTCCTTATAGCACTTACATACAATCCAGAAGGAATTTTATTTGTGGTAAAATATTTTATTAGCAAATGAAATATTAGGGAAATTTTTTGAAGTTTTGGTGCTCTTTTGTAAAGATGGCAATGGTAAGAATTTATCTGATCATTGAGGATTTTTTCACAAATGGGCCGTATTCATGTGTCGCAAGGAAGAAAACCCAGAAAACTACCAAGTTGTTGTTACTTATGACACTTGGCGAAGCCATGCCTGCCCATCAGAGACTGGGAGAATAAAGTCAGAGAGAGCGTCTTCCGTTTTTAAAAACAACACCCTCATACGAAGGTGGAAGTACGACTTTGGCTCATAGATGGCAGCACCATCTGGGTATTTCAATTTAGAGATTGAAGCCAGAATAGGCCCATAAGCCTGGCTCCAACAACCTCAGAGGTATTAATTATGAGTGATAACATGGAGGACATTGCGACCAGGCATATTTTATGTGTCCCAGTCGCCATTTGTGAACATGACGGATCTTCGGTTATGCCGGGATTTGAACTCACTACCTTCCGGTAATGAGAACGACGCTCTAACTAACTCGGCCATCTCGGCCCAACAACCAAGTACTCATGCCGATAGACATCCATGGAGGAGGCAGAAACACAACATCCATTTCCTGTTGTTTAAAAGTAGTTAGGATCGAACTCGGAATTTTATGCTCTGAAGAGCACTATCCTCTTCAAGGCCTCGTCGAGCTTGTTATTTAAATATTGGTAAAAAATATAATGTGACACACTTAAGTATTTGTTCAGCTAAACTAACTAATCATTAGCTACAGCAGAGGCACAAAATAGAACATTTGAAATTCGACCAACAAATCATGTTTTCAAATAAAGAATAGAAAGGAATGATTTTATCAGAAAAATTGGATTTTGGAATGACAAACTGAAGTATGGAAGTACTACTGGAGGATTTAAGAAAATAAATATTCTTTCATTTAGAGTGAAAATTCTGCGTTGACATGGAAGTGCTTTGCATAAAGATGTGTGATTTCATTTGAGTCGATTGCAGGTAAAACATTCACAATCATGTCAAAGTGTTATTGTGAGTCAATTTTTAACATCTGAACTTTTCAGCTTTGGAAAATTGGAAATATTATCAAGAAAAATATATGCACCCATTCGAGTACCAAACAAAAAATTGCTTCTACGTCAATGATGTCGAAAAGATTGAAATCTTTATATCGATTCCAACCTAATAGAGAATATATAATGAGATTTATAAGAACAATTTATATGCAGATAGGAGATTTTACATAATAAACAGAGCTGAATTCAACTATAGAAGAGTATTAAATAGACTAAAAACTTACTCGTAAACAAATGTTATCCGTGAAAACTAGAATAGAAAGTGTATCGAAAACAAGTTTCTAATTATAAGTTTCTTCTAAACGATTTTCTAAAATATGTTTCCATTTTTTCTTATAACATATTTTCTATGTTGACCTTAAAATGTTTACGAAGACTTTGTGGCTTGTGTGTGCTATAATATTTTATAAAATAGTTGCATATGAATTTTGTTACTTTTTATTTAAGAGATTAAATAATATTTTAATCTTATTATTTTTTTTAAGAGTTCTTACTGGTCTTAAAGTTTTTACTCAGGCTAAATATATTAGGTTGGGGAAAAAGAAATCCATTATTTTTACGTGAACTTTATGTAACTTCTTTTGGATTCGCTTTGTAAAAAGGTTTAAAACAGCTTTCATGTAGATTTTGAGGTCTTGCACGTTACGACTGCTGACATGCGGTTCACTTCGAACATTTTTGATATTTTATAGACATTTTCGACGATGCTGTATCCACATGCGAGGTGCATCTCTAACATCAAAAATACCCGAACGGAATCGACGAAACAAAAATTGTACGTAACGTTGTTACAGTCTTATAGAGGACGATGAACACCTTTCACAATTTTAGCCACCCGGCTATCTTTTTCGCCGTTACAAGAGAAAAACGAAAATGTATCGAATTTTCTGTTTGTTGTCTTCCATTTTTAAAACCTTGTACTCGTAACTGAATGAATCAAACAAAAAACCGCAAGAGGATATTTTAGTGTCAAATGTCACCTTTCCAACGAGAATAAATCTGAAATTGTTTGATAGATACCTCACGAGATAGCGATCACTATAGACGTCTACCGAAAAAATAATGGATTACTTTTTCCCCAAACTAATATATAAAACTTCGTTACTTTACATAATCATATTTAAATGGTTATTTTAAATATGATTATGTAAAGTAACGAACATTCGAACATTTTTAATGGTCGAAATTAGATAAAAGTTAATTAAACAACTAATCTAAAGCAGATTTTTAATATTGTGCCATTTCCTAATTATAGTTATACCCTAAATACAGATAATATTTTAACATTTGGTGAGAATTCAAATTACTCTAAATGATACAGTGACTATATTTAACTATTATAAGCTTTTTACGCACACAATAAAGCTAGAAAGTGCACACCAGGTATTCATTTTTATTACTAGTTTTTTACTATATATTCCACATTATTGCTATCTATAAACACATAAAAAGGCAATAATATTTCACATTAGAGCTGTTGCTATAAATGACTATTTAAGAAGTAATGGCGCCCCATAAAATTAAACATCATATAGTTAACTTCATGATTTGTATTATACCGAAATTTAGACTTTAACTAGTCACACATACAAAAGATTCAGTGAAAAAATTCTTCAAATTACTTGTTTTATTATATTTTTATTGTAAACGTTGACGCAAAAACATGGTAGAAAAATAACATATTTTTGTTTCTATAGTTGTAAAATAACTGAGAGAAATATAAACTTCAATAAATACCTTATTTATGACTACGTGGAACTTGTTTATTTCTTTATTTTTGATTTTAGAATTTTTGATAGTAGCATGTTTTTGTTGATAATGTTTTTTACAACTAATAAATAATTTAAAAAATCTTCCAATGAAAACTAGTGAGATAAATTAACTTAAATAAGTAATATCTTTTAATTGATAATATCTAAAATTTTGATTGGTTTAGAATTGAGTTTTATAAAAAACTTCTAAAATATGCATTTTTTATTAACAAATTAAAAACAATGTTTGAATATATAATGATATTTATACACCGAATTTCGGATTTCGTCATATTAAATACCTTCAATGATACGAAATCCAAAATATATTATATAATTTGATCGACTCACAAGATGTTCTAAACAGCACAATTGTAATTAATATTTCAAAATAACATGAAGTTATTATTTTGTATGTATCGTAAAATGTGTTAAATCACTTTATAAACTTTTTTTAAAAATTGTATCTATTTAAAAATATTTATATGCATTTTGAACTTTAATATGAATCCCATATAATGTACATATCATATTCTTTATATATTTATGATTTTTCTTTTATTAAACTTTGTAGTATATTTTTGAGTCAAGTGTAGTATTTAAAAAAATTCTGATAAACTTTAATAATTTAAATATTTTATTATATCTAATTTATCCTGTCTACAAATAAACAATGTTGCGTTTTCTTACTAGTATTTTTTATTGCTAGTAGGATAGCAACCACAGATTTCACTATTTTTTCTCATTTTTATCTTGTTGCCAAAGAATATTTTAGAACTTTTTTAATTTATAATCACTTGAAGACATAATTCAATAGTTATTAAAATAAAATCATTACAAAGTTTTGTTTCGGTATATAGTTATTTTGCAGTTAAAGGGAAAGTTTTAATCACGAATTTAATTTAAGTTAAAATATTTAGTTTCAAATATGTTACTTTTAAAATAACTGTAAATATGATTTTTATTTATTTTATGATAATTGTTTTCTTACAAATTAAAAAAAAAGTGCTCAAATGAGAACTTGTGAAATAAATAGACTTCAAAAATAAATTGTACAAAAAGTTTGACTGGCTTAGATATGGACTTTTATGGAAATGTCTTAAAATTTTTTTTGGTAAAACTATACTTTAGGGTACTCTTTGGCGAACATTTTTACCAACATTTTTACATTACACCATTTTTTGGCGCCATTCCTGTTCGCGCCGGTTACAGTGCAAGCAGGAAACCAATCAGAACACGAGCTGGTTACCCAGTCTGGCGATCAACTTGGAGAGAATCAAAGGGCAACTTAGTATAGTCTAACCTTTTTCTGATTAAGAATTTAAAACGACAAAAAATCACTTCATGAACTATTTGTTTGTCTTGGTATTTTCTACATCTGATAGTAAAATCTGCTTAAAAACATGAAGTTATTTATGAGAAACATGTATTGAAATTTAAATGAATTTTGAATGAATAAATAAATGTTTTCTTGGTTGATATTGATTTTATCTTTTTAGATGAAATAAAAGCATAGTTTATTTACACAAGGTGAAGCTAAATGATATAATTCTAATACATAAATTTTAAAAAAAACATTAGAAGAGAAGCAAAGTTAATGCCGATTTTATAAATGTTTGATATGTTATTTGTAAAATTTAAAATATTACGCTGGTGTTGCGTAAAATACGAAGATAAAATTACAATTTGACCATTCTTTATTAAATTTTAATATGGGGATTCTGTGATTCAAGCAAAAGTGAGAAACGCTGCGGTAAACATTTCGGTGCACTTGAAGGAATTGATTTGTGTGATAAAATACTCTTTACCATTATTTATCAAATTACAAAACCGAAACAAATTATTTACACTAACACCATAGCAAATTCATTTCGGAATCATTATGCCGAATTAAAAAGAAATGTTTTGATCAACTACTTATTAAAATTTTCTTATACAGCAAAACACAATGGCCTCCAAAAGTAGAGGAACAACCGGTTTTTTGCTCCTAATTTACAAAGGAATAAATGTAGAAACATCACATTTGAATGGCATGTATACAAGGTATTGATTGCAACATAGAAGTTTACATAAGAAAACAATTAAATAATTTACAGAAAAAAACAATCTCTTTGGAAAAGTTTATTTGTGGAAAAAAGAATAAGTAATTTTATGTTCTAAAAAGTCATAGAAACATAACAAGAAGGAGGTATAATGAGGGATATGCCCTCCCCTAGCTTGAATGCAATGAGGACATCGACATTCCATGCTGTCAAATAAGTTGTCGGTTACCGAAATGGGAAGCTAAGACCAGACACACGGAATAAGCTGTTTTCCAGCTCTTTTATAGACCTAGAGAAATTAAATCAGGAATTTGTCACCTAAGATAGTTCCACAGAAGTTCTAAGGGATTCAGGTCTGTATATGAGTTGGTCATTTTATTCGCTCCAAACTGAGACCCTCAAGATATTCCTCAACAACTACAACTCGATGTTGTGCGTCATCATCCATCAAAATGAAATCATTGCCAATTACAATTGGCATATGGATGGACATATGAGTTAGCCACATTTCATTCGCTCCAAACCAAGACCTTCAAGATATTCCTCAACAACTACAACTCGATGTCGTGCGTCATCATCTATCACAATGAGATCACTGCCAATTACACTGGCATATGGATGGACATATGAGTTAGCCATATTTCCTTCGCTCCAAACCAAGACCATCAAGATATTCCTCAACAACTACAGCTCGACTACATTGCTTTTATTTCTTACATTGTATTTTAATAAATGTTATAGTAGGATTAGATTTGATTTACTATTTTTTATTATTATGATACATTTCAAATTACATTTCTAAAAATATTATTGCATAAGTAAATTACACTATTACAAATTTTGATCGAAACCTTCAACATTTAAAAACCGAAATATTTTAAGATAGTTTCTCACTATAAATGTTTTAGTAACTGTACTTGCTCCCAACTCTGTAATATGAAAAAAAATAACTTTTACTTTTCATATGTGATAAGTGATGTTTTGAGAGAAAATATTGGGAAGAGCTTTCTTGAAGAAAAAGTTTGAAGATAAAATTTATTGGAAAAGAAATTAAATTTATAGAGGCATTCAAACTTTTTATAATAAAATTATACTGACTGTATAAATTTAATTTTGTTTTTAAACTCAAATAATAAAAAGTGAAAGTTATTTAAATGCCAAAGACTAAGTCAAGTGCCACACTTTTTTCAGAAATTTAAATTTTAAAACAACTTATTAAAAAGAGTATATTGACGGAAAAATATTATCCTACGAATGTACCACCAATTGTTTCTCTTATGCATCTAGAATGAGAATAAGAACTGCATAAGAAATTGCAGAGGAATTTTGGTTTATTTTAAACTAATTTTTCTGTAAGGCCACGAAGGAATTTTGAGAGTACTTTCTTTGAATATTTTATGAGAGCGAAAGCATTTTATTTGAGAAAAATATTTTTTATTTCTTATTTATTTACAGTATTCATAATAGCTTGTTTTGAAAGCCATATGTTTTTGTTAATAAACAAAACAATTTAAGGTTTTTAAGTAAACTTGAAAATAGAAACGGAAATTATATTGAGTCAGTGGGAACCGAACTTTTGATTTTCTTTTAAAATAGAGATCAATTAAGAGTTTATTAAAAATTTCAATTAATAGTTTTCTATTTTTGCTGAAGCATTTTGCAATGTTTCTTAAAACTGATTAATTTAACCCAGACTATGTGTGTAACATAAATAATTTATTTCGCTATCGCATGAAATTAAATTTATTAGAAATGCTTCCAAAACATTACAGATAGAAAAACGATCAATCGTATGGTATATTGGAAGAATTAAATTTTTTATTTTATGAAAGATTAAAAAGTATTTAGAGAATTTCGCAGAAATAAAAATGTTTAAAATAAATAAAATATTTATTCTTAAGAATAAACTTTGATTACTTACTTACAATTATAACAACTTACATCTATACTTACAATTATTACATTACTAGACTGGCCGCGGTGGCCTGGTTGGTTAGGGCATCGTTGTCGTTACCAGAAGATGGTGAGTTCGAATCCCGGCTTAGCCGAAGATCCGTCGTGTTCACTAATGGCAACTGGGGCACGTTAAATCCATCGAGTCGCAATGTCCTCCATGTTCCCATAACAAATTAATACCTCTGGGGGTGGTTGAAGCCAGGCTTTGGGTCTTTCCTGGTTTCAATCTCTAAATTGGAAGATTTAGGTGGTGCTGCCATCTATGAGCCAAAAGTCGTATTTCCACCTTCGAATGAGGGTGCTCCATTAAAAAAACGGAAGACGCAGTGACGAGAGGGCTTGGCGTCGCCAAGTGTCATTAACAACAACAACAACAACATTACTAAACTTACAATTATAGCAACAATATGCAAGTGGATCATGTATAGTTTATAAAAAATAATTTAATATGAAATAAAAGGAAAATTTAACCAGGATTTGATTAACAATAATGTAGTTTGGGAAAAAATGTAATCTTTTCTTTAATCATCCTAAATAATGGCAAACTAGCAACTAAATAATTAATACCAAGACATCCAGTTCCACAGTTTATAAGCTCAATTCCCTCCCCGGGATTGAATGTTTGAAATGGATTATAATCCATTTTATACTGTAGTTCCCTACTTAAATAGGATTAGTGTAAGAAAATGACTGTTGAATGACAAAAAAATTAAGTTTTTAAATACTAGTATGAATTTACTAAAAAGAATATATAATTCATTTTTTTCAGAAATTTAAAAAATTTTATTGAATAGCTTTGAATGTGAGAGTCCTCTCTAAATGAAAACTTGTGATAAATTAGTTTTTATAAATTAAATGAAAAAAACAGAAAACTGATGATACCTCAAAAAGTAAGTAAAATTGCTGGCAAATTTATGATAATATTTGTTCTACCATATTTTATTTATAAAGCTTATTAAAATGCTGAGTAAAGTATTTACACTGTGACATTAAATACCATATCTTCAGTTACACGAATTGAATGGAAAATCATTTGCACTTAGTTTGAGTGTACGACGGTATACATATATATATTTTTCAGATTTGAGTACGATCACCCTAAACAGTAACACCGGATTCATCATGATATATCATGCTTTTCTGATGATATCAACGATCATCATGGGTAACATTTATTAATAACCTAGTTGAAGTTCTTATAGTTAAAAATAAGGTTTTGGGGAGAAGTTTGGAAGTCAGAGGGCTTGAAAACGTCCCAAAGTGCTCAAGCTGCAAAAATGTCAAAATGTAATGGATCATGTTTTTGTGGTTGTCAATGATCCTCATGGGTTTTAAGCCGGCAGATCTCCCTGTGCCTAGCTCGTGATGAGCTTTATCAGTTTTGGTAGAGGTTGAAGGAGAATTTATTTAATTTTTTTTTAAATTAATACCAAAAGCTCTTAAGCCTTTCTATGCAAGAAATAAACAAGAAAAATAAATAGATAAAACAAATTAAAATATTAGGTTGGGGAAAAGTAATCCATTATTTTTCGGTAGACATCTGAAGTGATCGATATCTCGTGAGGTATCTATCAAACAATTTCAGATTTATGCTCGTTGGAAAGGTGACATTTGACACTAAAATATCCTCTTGCGGTTTTTTGTTTGATTCATTCAGTTATGAGTACAAGGTTTTAAAAATGGAAGACAACAAACAGAAAATTCGATACATTTTCGTTTTGCTCTTGTAACGGCGAAAAAGATGGCCGGGTGGCTAAAATTGTGAGAGGTGTTTATCGTCCTATATAAGAATGTAACAACCAGTTACGTACAATTTTTGTTCCGTCGATTCCGTTCGGATATTTTTGATGTTAGAGATGCACCTCGCATGTGGATACAGCATCGTCGAAAATGTCTATAAAATATCAAAAATGATCGAAGTTAACCGCATGTCAGCAGTCGTAACGCGCAAGACCTAAAAATCTACATGAAAGCTGTTTTAAACCTTTTTACAAAGTGAATCCAAAAGAAGTTACATAAGGTTCGCGTAAAAATAATGGATTTCTTTTTCCCAAAACTAATATATGCATGAGCCATGAAAGATAAAAGTAACATCTGAAAATTTGATGTTCCAATTTAAAGACTATAATTAAAATAAAAGCAAATTGTCCATTCTAGATGTACAAAAATACCGGGTTTAAAAAAGAAAATCAAAATCTGAGGCAGATGGGGTTTTTGTTCCTTAAATGTATGAAAATAGTTTGTTTGGTTTTTTGGCAATCTCTTTGAAGGTAATGTCTAGATCTTTTTTTCGACGACTAAATTTCTTTTGATTTCAATCAAGAGAAGAGTTGTTCATGGTCAATTGGAAAGTCCATTAGACTATTGACCGCTTGTCTGGAATGTCTGGTTTTAAATAATTTTCTATTCAGCTGTTGGCGCTGCCAAATGCCACCATATTATAAATGGGCAAGTTGTCAGGTAGTGAAGTAGATTTCCCTCATCTCAGCAGTTGTTGATTGAATGCTACATCTGCTTACAAATGTCACTTCGAACTTATTTTCAAATTTTTGCCATATCAAGCATACTGATGTCCATTTAATAGCAATTCTTCCACAACAACGCACTTTAATATATACAAGTAAAATGATTGTTTTGCATATGCAAGTAAAATGATTGTTTTGCATATGCAAGTAAAATGATAGTTTTGTCATGTTTTGCCATGTTACTCAATGTTTCTTAATAGTGTATCCAAATTTCAAGAACTGAGAACTATTTTCAATCAATTCGTCTTAATTTTTCAATTTGTTGCCTAACTTTCCTAAACCAGTGAATTTACGAATATTCTTTTTAGTATTCTTTTCCTTTTGCATGATAATTATAATATT
The DNA here is from genome assembly GCA_026290005.1 of Latrodectus geometricus. Taxonomy (NCBI): domain Eukaryota; kingdom Metazoa; phylum Arthropoda; class Arachnida; order Araneae; family Theridiidae; genus Latrodectus; species Latrodectus geometricus. The sequence continues at coordinate 90,553 of JAPDSC010009262.1, read as the reverse complement.
ATTTTAATTTATAATCCATAAACTACATACAATTCTCCTAAATTATAAATAATTTGATATGTATATAATTTTTTTAAATTCTACTCCTTTTGACTGATGGAATCTTTGATAACTATTGTTGCAGTCTTGTATTTTCCACTGTGACTAGTCTAGACGAACTCTAATTGAAGTCTAGACAAATTCTTTGCATAATAAAAGTAACAATTTTTAAATTAACGAATTTTGCAATTTTTTTTATAATTGAAACGTTTTCATGTACTTAGTAAAATTTCCATAAAACTTGGCGTTTATTACTTTATAATTATTGAATAAAAGTAATTGCATAACTTTCCTTTTATTACATACCTTGGGTTATGAGAGTTATAAAAAAAGAGACTTAATGATAATGATAGGAAGAAAATTGTAAAAAAAAAAAAAAAAAAAAAAAAAAAAAAAAAAAAAAAAAAAAAAAACATATTTAAAACTAATAGTTTCTAATTTGTTTGTCGAAAAGTTTTACACTGAATTTCACAATCGAATCTTAATAAACGTTTGGATTGACTGTGTAGTTTCGATGGTTATGGGAAAAAATATAAATAGCGAAATTTGATTTAATAAGTTTATAGAGACTATATATTTGTTGATCTTTTTATTTTCGAAAATGATTATTATTGTTTGTAAATTGATCATTTTTTGAAGAATAGTTGTAAGAAGGCATAGGCATAAAAACAAGAGTAAATAAAAGAGTTTTGTGCAATTATATTTGACATTGAAAGGAAATCTGAGTTCATTACTTTTTAATCAGAGATTTTTTTTTGTTAAATATAATGTTAAATAATTAGAACAATCTTTATTCTGAATGAGCCATAATTTAATCTAAATATCTTTTTAAAAATAACTATGTGCTCATATCGAAGTTTTTCGCTAAGATTTTAATAAAGTTAATGAGAATTCACGTTACACTTCTGAAAATTCATCAAATTTAACTTAATCTAAAAGTTATAAATAAAAGGATTCCTTTTTATAATTATTGATTTTAAATGTGCATTGTATAAATCTATGTTCTGTTTTCAATTTATAGAAAAAGTGAAAACAAAAGTTATAAAAATAATAACTTATAGAAGTATACAAGTAATTTTATTAGAATTGTTCAGTTAATATTTACTTTTGTCGAAGTTAGGCTAAAGTTAGTTAAGTTAAAACTAAAAGTAAGTAGAGTATTATTGTTTCAGTATGTTCAATCTAACTTTTGTTTCATTAGGTTATGACCTTTGACTTTTATTTACGAATATTTCATTTCAAAAAATTATTTTTAATTATTTTAGTCTTAGGAATTTTTAATACTTTTTCAAATCTTTAACTAAGAAGATATAATTATTTATTTTTACGTATTTTTCGTCATTAAAATTTGAATAAAAATTTTTTCTTTTAATTCTATCTTTTTCGGTTTTGATTATTTTTAAGTAATAATCCTTAACAAATAAAATAATTTCTTGTAAATAAATAATAAATATATAAACTTACAAATGAGATAAAATAAAAATGAATGAATCCATTTAAGCATGAATACATTTTAATATTTTGCTTACAGAAACATTTTTAATTTTTACACATATATTTTTCTTTGTTTTATCACTATAGCTATATAAAAATGTGTTTAGATATAATTTACATTTTTTGAGATATCAGTCTAGTAAAAATAAAATATTTTGAAGAAGATCTTAAATATTCTTGAATTAAAATATATGACTATTGAATAATCTTATTTACTGGAAGAAAGAATAATAGGAACCATTTTATTTTTAAAAGAATTCTAAATTTGTAAAGAGAGCATTGCAGGAAAAAAAAAAAGGAAATGAATAAGTTGTGAAATTAAGTGTTTTGATCTCACAATACGTGTTTGTAAGATTGCATGTTGTGATTTGAAGTTAGGTCTCAAAAATATTTTAGTAGCACTCAAAGGAGGTTAAAATATTTATAATATATGCATCAAAAGTTTATTTATTAACACGTAATAAAAATATTTCATTATTTATATTTTTCCATCACGATTGTTTGAACTGATTACAAATACCTTAAGCACAAAAAGGAAACTAATATATAGGATGTTCCAGCTAAACATTTACTCAGGGAAAAAAGTTAAGGTGCACATGGATAAAATGAGGACACAATGATGGAATTTATATAATATGGAATATAAACTACCATTGTAAAATAGGCCGTGGTGGCCTGGTTGTCTAGGGCGTCGTTTTCATTACCGGAAGGTAGTGAGTTCGAAGCGCGGCCGAAGATCCATCGTGTTCACTAATGGTGATTGTTGAACGTAAAGTATGTCGTGGTCGCAATATCCTCCATGTTCCCATTCCAAATGAATACCTCTGAGGATGGTTGGAGCCGGGCTATGGGTCTTCTCTGGCCTGAATCTCTAAATTGGAAGATTCAGATGGGGTGCTGCCATCTATGAGCCAAAAGTCGTACTTCCTTTTTAAGAGAGTGATTTATTCAAAAACTGAAGACGCGCTCTTTCTGACTTCATTCGCCCAGTCCCTGAAGGGTGGGCTTGGCTTCGACAAGTGTCATAAGTAACAAGAACAACAATTGTAATGTTAATCTCACTACAAAATTGCAATTGCATTATTTTTAGAATCTTTAACAGGTTCTAATAAAACTGCAACGCATTTTTAATCAAGTATTTAAGCAAGAATTTTTTGATTCCTTTAAATGATTCTTCATTCTATTAATAAAGTAAAGATTTTGAGCAAAATAACTATAATCATTTTTTGTGTAATTTATTATATGTTAAATGAAGGCAGAGAGCAATTTTTTACTTGCTTTTATACGCAATTATCAAAAAATCATGTGAACACCAAGTCTTATACAGACTTAATTTTCTTGTGATATATTTTAATGGTAATTTGATTTATAGGTATTTAGGAACACAGATAACAAATTAAAACAATGCTTTTAAATTTTATTTTGAGATAGAAAATTGTTTCTTATGCAGTAATTTATGTCATATTCAAAACAAAAAAATATGTATATAGTAAAGCAGTTGCGAATGTTATGATTCTATTTTTAAATGAATGTCCAGAAGTCAAAAAAAAAAAAAAAAAACTAAACTCGGGGGAACAGCCGCCTATATGAAGGCCAAGTCCTACAGCGCCCATGTCAGTTTTCACGATCGAGGATTATAGGGTACGAAGAATATGTCCCGGTTAGGTAATCAGCCTAACGCGAAATCTCCCAGTTCTTAATTGCAAATATGCTTGGTACTGATTTTTATCCAGCTTTTTTCATTCATTTATTTTTTTAACAGTTTTTCAACGAAAAATTTAAATACATATAATATTAAATGAGTTATTTTATTAATATTTTTAGTATTGATAAATAAAATATTAAGATCACATATCTGTAAATGGTTTGTTAAAAATTAATAATTTTTATATAAAATAAAATTAATAAAACGAATTATTAAAAAAGTAATAATACATTATTAAATATAGTAAGTTATAGGCAATTTAAAGTATATAAGTAACACAGAAAATTTCAAATTTATTGTAAAACGTGAATAAGTGGAGTTTAAATTAATTATGTTATTTTTGTATGTATCATGCATTTATTTAATCAATAAAGAATTTTTTATTTGAAATGTTCAAACCATAAGCAATACTTTAACAAATTCAGTAAAATGCTTATACTTGAAAACTTAACATCTTTCATTTCCATGTTTTTATATATACATATTTGGTTATGGGCGCATAAAAAATAACATGTCTTCATGAATATTTAAACTTTAAAATTGAATTAGAAAAACATAGTATCAATACAACTACAACCTGTTTAAATACAATTATAGGAAAGCTACAAGTCAACTATTACCCGCTTCAGAGAGGCATTATTTATTTACTCCTTAAAAATATTTATTAATAACTTTGAAGCATATTTATAAATATTTTCTTAAACATTTCATACATTGGTTACATTTTTGTAATTTAGTTTGTGAAACATTTGTTTCCTTAGTTGGTATTAATTTTCCTTTAGAAGGTATCGAGAACAGTTCATTTGTGTTTGCTTATTCTCTATTTTTACACCAATAAATTCGAAGCATTTTGTCATTGTTTCCTCTATTTCCCAGATAAAAAAAAGACAAGCTTTACTTTTGTCATTTCTTAAAATTTTTAGTTTCTTTTCTTTAAATCTTCTGTTGTTAATTACCGATTTTTACTTATTCTCTTATTACTCTGAGTATTTATCCTTGTTGTTCTAAACTTCATATCTTATTCTATTTAGAAAAGTTTTTCTTATTTCTTAAAATTTTTTTCTGATTTAAGTAATTTTAATTACTTTATTTTTTTCACATACTATGCTAAATATTTCAAAAATGTTTTACTATCCTTTAAAAGTTAATTTCGTTATTATTTAAGTTTTACTTTAGCCAATATATAAATGTATAAAAGAATATTTTTGAAATAAAATAAAGGAATGACATTTGATGAATGCAACTTTCTTACCAGGCAGCAGTGACAAATGTATCCGATTAACATTAAAATACGTTGTCGGAAAAGAAAAATTACCATCTACAGAAAACATTCATTATAATGACATCTAAAGTATGATTACTGACTAAAAAATGACGAAATAAGGAGAAGAACAGATACTCGAATGTACAATATGTATTTAAAGATTAGATATTGGGTAATTCATGAGGTCTCTGAATGTTTGATTTGTGAATATTATATGGAGGATGCATTTATTGTTAAGGCAAAACTTTGTTTTCCGGGGAATTTAAGGTATTAATTTCCGGGGAATTTCTCTGAGGGAATTTAATGAATTTGATGTATGATTTGTGCGATAGATTGTTATTGGAGGATTGATGCAGTTTTTATGACAATAAATAAGCTTATCTTTAATTTAAAACTAATTGTTTGGTAACCAGCCGAGAGCTTTTTATTAAGGATAAAGTTTCATTGGTTAGTAATTATTTTTAATAAAAATGAAACACTATTTCAAAAGATTTCATTTTAATTCCAAAATAAGAAGTTTTCGGTAGATTGTTTGGAATAAAATTTTTATGTACCGTTAAAAAGCAAAATGTTTTGATTTATTATTTCTTACTGTTATTTTGCATGCATTTACCCTACTTACATAATAAAAAAATTTAAAGCCTCTAAGTTAAAAGTTTAAAATTATAATCAAAAAGACTAAATTACAATGAGTTTCAACTATTTATTAATTTTAGTATAAAATGGATAACATTACAATTGACTTTTTAAGATACGTTAGATCTAAAAGATTTATCTTATAAATCAATTTTTACACTATATCTTTTTTCATGCATTTTAATATTGTGACTTATTTCAGTTATTTATAATTAAAGGCATTAATAACTAGACATTATATAAAATATTTAATTTAAGATTATTATTTACACACAGAGGCTTTTTTTAGTCATAAATCTAATACTGACTTTTGATAAAAATACACTACTGGCCATTAAAATTGCTACACCAGGAAGAAATGCAGATAACAAAATGATATTTATTGGACAAATATATTATACTAGAAATAACAAGTGATTAAATTTTCAAAATATTTGGCTGGATAGATCCTGAGAAATCAGTACCCAGAACAACCAACTCTGGCAGTAATAACAGCAGTTATACGCCTGGGCATTGAGTCAAACAGAGGTTGGATTGCATGTACAGGTACAGATGCCCATGCAGCTTCAACACGATGCCACAGTTCATCAACCGTAGTGACTGGCGTTTGGTGACAAGCCAGTCGCTCGGCAACCATTGACCAGACGTTTTCTATTGGTGAAAGATCTGGAGAACGTGCTGGCCAGGGCAACAGCCGAACATGTTCCGTATCAAGGCAGGTCCGTGCAATACCGGCAACATGCGGTGGGGCATTATCCTGCTGAAACGTAGGGTTTCGCCGGGCTTGAATAAACGGTAGATCCACGGGTCGTAACACACCAGAAATGTAGCCTGCACTGTTCATAGCACCGTCAATGCGAACAAGAGGTGACCGAGACGTGTATCCAATGGCACCCCATACCATCACGCCAGGTGATGGGCCAGTATGACGATGACGAATGCACGCTGCCAGTGTGCGTTCACCACAATGCCGCCAAACACGGATGGGACTATCATGATGCTGTACACAGAACCTGGATTCATCTGAAAAGATGATGTCCCGCCATTCGTCGTTGATCACACCATTGAAGACGCTCTTGTCTATGACGCAGCGTCAAGGAAAGCCGCAGCCATGGTCTCTAAGCTGAGCAAACTCTATGCTACTGCAAACGTCGTCGAACTGTTCGTGCAGACACTTGTTGTCTTCCAAACGACCCCGTTTCTTGACTCACGGCTCGTGACGTGGTTGCACGATCCATTACGGCCATGCGGATAATATGCCTGTCTTCTCGGCTGCTAGTGATAGGTGGCCGTTGAGATCCCGCATGGCGTTCCATATTACCGTCCTGAACCCATCGATTCCATATTCTGGTAACAATCATTGGATCTCGACCGACGCGAGCAGCAATACTGCGATAAGATAAACCGCAATCGCGGTACGCTACAATTAGACCTTAATCAAAGCCAGAAACGTGCTGGTACGCATTTCTCCTTCTTACACGAGGCATCACAACAACTTTTTACCAGGCAACAACGTTCAAATACAATTTGTGTATGAGGAACCGGCTGAACAATTTCCTCATTTAAACACAATGTAGGTGTCGCTACTGGCGCCTGCTTTGTCTGAATGCGCTGAAAAGCTAATCATTTACATATCACAGCACCTTCTTCCTTTTGTATAAATTTCACGTCTGTAGCATTTCGCCTTCTTGATGTAGCAATTTTAATGGCCAGTAGTGTAAGTTAAAACATATCTTACAGACATAATTTAACTTTGCACAAATCTTGCTGACTTTAGCCAAACTTTTTTTTCTAGCATTCAACGAAACATTTTAACTTTTGATGTACTTTAAAAGTCTTTTTATAGTAGAATTCTAATCTTGCAAATCTCTTCATTGCTAGGTAACAAGCTCTGTACCCAATTCAACCAAAGATCCAATTTTTATCAGTAACGTTGGTCAGGGTACATAAAACAAGTCATGGTGGCTATATCCTACAAATGAAATGATATATTTGGTAGTAACAAACCAAGGGTCAGTCTTCTTGTACTTGATCCTAGCTTCTAAATTATAAAAATTCCCTTTCAGTGTAACAGTGGCACATCCACTACATGCTCCCCTACTAATGGCCATCAAATCTATCCTTTATAGTACTCAGATATGAAATAATCCTAATAGCCGGGATAAGACGTAGCAACATAAATACTCTGAGTAGATTATATAAATTAACAATTCAATTCGCTGAGTATCAAGTGTGTCTATAATGCTTGTTTACTTCTAAGTACTGTATAAAAAATATTCCACTGTGACAAGTTAATACAAACTCTTCGAGGTATGATGCTGAGTGGAAATATTTATTCTCGTATTTCTGTGTACATGAAAAAGTTAAAAAGTTTTAACATGAAGAAGTACAGGCAAATGCAATATTTCTTTTTAGACTTTTCAGTGAGTCAACTTTATTCAAGCTGTCTTATCCATCAAATGAAATTTCATGTCATTATTGTGGTTTGATATTCACAATTATGTTTTCAGGATTTTGTTATATAATATGAAATAAATTTAAATATTTTCTCTCTGCAAATAATGAGTATACACTCTTATACAACATACAGATGTAGATTTTAAATAATTTTTTTTTCAGATATCGAGCCAATAGAATAGCTTCACCTTTAGGTAATTCAAAAAACATAATTAAAGGCATCATATGCACTATGACAACCAGTGGGTTACAGCCGTCCCATTGAAAATGAGTGCATCTTTATAATTAGTGGGATGAATGTAAGGGGCCGTGGTGGCCTGATTCGTTAGGCCGTTCGTCCTCTTTACCAGAAGGTAGTGACTTCGAACCCCGATCCAAACAAAGATTCTTCGTGTTTGCTATTGGCTGTAATAGGACGTTAAATATGTCGTGGTCATAATCTCCTCCATGTAAAATGATTCCTCTGGGAGTGGCAGGTTAAGAATTGGGAATCTTCTGCCCAACTGAGGGCTAGGCACAGGGAGGCTTGCTGTAGCAACAACTTACCAACTAAAGCTGCATCATTTCACTTGGATGAGATTGAGGCAAAACCATATCTTACGTTTTTCACCTACAATAAATTGAAATAATGAATCTTCAGTTAGTAAGGTATGGAATTCGTTACTTTCGGTATCTTGAATGACACCATTCCCAATCAAGAAATTTCTGTTTTCCAGCCAATCCAAATATCTTTTAATTATTATTATTACTATTTATAATTTATGGTTCTTTTAATTAATTAATTAATAATAATTAATAAAGTAATCAAGGAAAATGAAATAGCCATTATTAATTGGAATTTTATGGCTCTACCTCAGTTTGTAATACTAAAAATGCTAAATTTTTTTTAAAGGCCTGTTATGTTTATGTTCTGCGAGTAGTAAAAAAATGTTTTTCCACGCCTAATGATGAGTATACTTCTTTTAAAAGTTAGTTTTAATAATTTGGTATATTGTAACAAATTTAATTTGAATTTGTTTGCTTTGAAATCAACGACAATAAATTGTATGCCAGATATCTTAGTAATCATTTTTGTATTCAGTTTAAGAATTTATAAGTTCAATTCCCACCAAAGGCGGTTTTTAGTGATTTATTTAATTTGCATTGATTTATTAATTAAACTGA
>JAPDSC010009262.1:43284-76794 GCA_026290005.1 Latrodectus geometricus | reverse complement strand
AACAGTTGGGCTGTCCACAACGCAGTGTCGGAACCTATTGTTAAATGCTACAGGAAATTCTGATAGTTGGTAGTCACGTGGTAACACCTAGCTACATTAAAAAATCCCCGTTTTTATTTCTTCACTGAGATTTTGAAGTGATGATCTACGTGGATTATCATTCAAAATAAAATTATAATGTTTATTTCAACTATATTTAAATCTGAAGTAAATTTCATTTCACTATTCTTCTTCAAAAAAAAAAAAAAAAAAAAAAAAAAAAAACCGATGAAATTGATTAATATATAAACATGTGAAAGCACTTAGATATATTTGTTTGCATACAGAAAAGCCACGTAATGACTTACAAATTTCCAGGAGACATAGAGTGAATGCACCCACGCACAGTGGTGCAGATGAGTCTGACTATACCTTAAAGCAGTGATTCTCAACCTGTGGGGCGCGACCCCCTAGGGGGGCGCGAGCACACTAATGGGGGGGCGCGAGTATATCCAAGAGAAAATGTTATTTAAAAAAAATGATTAAGTGACTGAAAGGAAAGAACACACATACAAAACAAAATACATTTCGATATATTTAATAATTAATTTATTAAATTAAAACAACTTACTAAATTAAAAACAAATTTAATAATTATTAGTGACTTCCTTTGGCCTGTCTTTCAAAGCAATGTTTTTCGAAGGAGGGTTTAATATTAGAAATAGACACTCTCAGTTCTTTTTCTATATTTAGCTGAGATCTATATTTTGTCTTCAAAGAAGCCACCGCAGAAAATCCAGTTTCTCAAAGGTCAGATGTTGAAAATAATAGTAGAATGCGAAATGCCCTTGTTTTTAGTGCAGAAAACTCATCATCCACTCCTGCCCAAAATTCAAAGAGTGATTCATTACTAAATTGTCTTTTGGTTTCGCCGCTTGCCGTGAAGTCTATGAAGGTTTCTTCCTCTTCGATTGAGAGTCCTTCGGACGTATTTTGAAATAGATCCCTCACCCAATTGTAACTTGATGTCAGTTTGTCGTCAGCTAGAAAGTACTTTTTAAAATTCTTTGCTAACATTGCTAAATGATTTTCAATGATTACAAAAACAACTTTTACATGTTGTTCTTCGGCCTTGTAAGTTTTAAAACAATCATTCAAATTTGCAAACATTGTTAAATTTTCTTGCTTTAAATTTCTGCTCCACAATTCCAATTTCCTACAAAAAGCATTAACACTCGTATCCAATATATGTGTATTTGCTCCTTGCAGTTGAAGATTCAAGTTATTTAATTTCTCAAATATGTTGACCATGTAGCTCAATTTCAACACAAATAAACTATCGCGAAAGTTCTCAGCTTCCGGTCTGTTTTCCTCTTGTAGGAAAACAGCGATTTCTTCTCTTAATTCATAAACACGTTGCAAAAATTTCCCTCGTGATAACCATTTTGCCTCGCAATAAAATAGTAACGCTAAATGTACTGCACCCATGTCTTTACAAAATGCGGAAAAGATTCTTGATTTCAGGGGTCTCCTTTTTATATAATTTACTACGGTTACAACCGTAGTTAACACAATATTCAAACCAGGACTCATTTCTTTGGAAACAAAAGCTTCTCTGTGGATCATGCAATGTGTCCAGACGCACTGTGGCGATTTTTGTTTCACAAGTGCTTGAATAATTTGGAATATTCCTGACTTAGAACGAGCACCATCCGTGCATATTCCGACGCAATTTTTCCATTCTCTGTTTGCCTCGTTCATAAAATCATTTAAGATAGTAAATAAAGCGAGTGCTGTTGCTTCCAGTTCTATTGGTTTGCAGAAAAGTAATTCTTCTACTACTGATAAATCATCACAAAATCTAACATAGGCAATGAAATGAGCATCTTTATTACTATCTGTTGCCTCATCGAGTTGTATTGAAAACAATTTGTAACTCAACTTCGACAAAAGCTGACACTCTACATCTTCAGCTATATCAGCAATTCGACGGGCAACAGTATCATTTGAAAGAGGTATAGACTGCATTTGTTTTGCAAAATTATTTCCAAACATTATTTCTACAATATCAATCGCGGCTGGCAAAATAAGCTCTTCACCAATGGTGTGAGGCTTTTTACATCTGGCTATTTTATATGAAACTTTGTAAGAGGCAATTAAAGCTTTTTCATTCACAGACAAAGTTTTTTTAAACAATGATTTTTGCTTTTCATATGATTTTAATTTTAATTCGAAGAATTCTCTGGATTTGTTTACGTTCTCACTATGAAGCGTTTCCAAATGTCATTTAAGTTTATTAGGTTTCATGCTGTCTGCCACCAACATTTGTGAGCAAATGATACACAGGGGCCTTTCTTCTTCATTTACTTCAGTACTAGTGAACCCAAAATTTAAGTATTCTTGAGAATATTTTCTCGATTTAATTTTCGAAACACGCTCATCTGTGTACTTGTTGATGCTTGTCTATCGTCTAATGCTCGCTTATGCCCGCTTAAAAATTTATCCATGATTCTGAATAAGTCTGCTGCCGTGAATATTTAATACGGTGAATTGCAATTACACGAAAATATATATAATATACACATTCAGAATAGATTCAATAGCGATAGAAGGATCGACTCGAATGAGATTGTCTGGAATTGAAATTTGCGCATAGAACTTTCTCCTTCTCCCTATGAGAAAACATTTGTTTACATCTGTGCACGCTCCTAGCCTAATTTTTTGCTGACAGGCAAATAGAAACTTCTCGCGAAACCGAGAGAATGCCCGACATGGCGGGACGCAAGAGCAATAAAAAAGCATAGGATTCTTGTGTTTTTCAATGTTGAGGATCGGTGTTGCAAAATGTCAATAAATTTCGGTATTGTTGGTAATTTGTAAAGTTTAAAATTAAGGTTGTAGTGCAGGTTTATACAAAATACTCAAAATACATTATTATTGTACATTATTGTATGCGGTGGGGAGGGGGGGCGCGATGAAAATTATGACTGAAAATTGGGCCGTGAATACTAAAAGGTTGAGAAACACTGCCTTAAAGTTAACTGGTTCGGAATACTCATCCATGATCAAGTGCCCCGTTATTTTGAACTATGGTCAGGTGATGACGTCACACCTTAATTGGCACTATCATCTCTGCATCTTTGCCAGACTATCGGAAGTTATTAGGACGTCACAGACTAACCAACCCACTGACCCCCAGCAACCAAGTCAAGGAGAATGGGGTCACCCTCCAACTCACTGTGCACGGCAAATGATACCTCACTTTAATGATCTTAGCGGGAAGCTATTGAGCCACTGGATCTCATTGGGAAAATATAATCACACTTTGCTAAATATCCAAAGAAGCCAGGATTTAAAAAATTTTATGTAAGAAAAAAAATTTGTACAAAAACATCATAATGGCTGTAAAATTTCAAATTTATGCATTTACAGAAAATGGTTTATGTTTTTAACACATGTAAATTTATCTATATAGAAAATATTTATTTTTAAACTAATAATGAATAAAATGTTTTGGTACTTTTCAAGTAGTTTTTGGGAAAATTAAAATTTACAATATTTTATACTCATTATTAGAATTCATTTACGAAAAGCCTTTGTCATATTTTTTATAAATAGGAACTATAAAAAAAGTTAGTTTAAAATGAGTAATTCTAAGCGTTTCAGTTTCAGAAAAAACTAAACAATAGTTTTCTGGGAATACTATGCTGATGAACAAGGAATTTTTAAGAAGAAATGACTCTGGCTCAGGTGACTCATTTTAAGTGCAAATGAGTTCATTGCACTTAAAAATGAGAATATATGAATAAAGCCCTTTAATCTCAAACTCATATTAAGTGCTTTGTTTACTCATTATAATAGAAAGTTCTTTTTATAGTTTCGAGACACAATAAGAAATATTTTTTCATAAATAGTTTCAATACACTTATGATTAAACAGCTTCTACAACATTTGATGTTCTCATGTATCCCTTCCATTTTTTCATTTTTCAAAGTGTTAATACAAAAATTAAAATAGATTTTAACTATGATATAATTTAAGGAATTTTTTTCTACTTTAGTAAGTTTTTACATTAAATTTTAATTAATAAAAATTGATTTCTGTAAGCAAAATTTTGAAATGTTTCTCTAAAAAAATAACAGCATATTTCTAAGTCGAATATATATATATATATATGTATATATATATATGTTATTGTTGTCGAGTGCCAGCCAGGCCGGCAATATGGGGTGCGCTGCTCCACTTTTCCAACTGAACCATATTTGGTGTGGAGTCCGACTTCCTCAGTACACACATGGCCATAGGTACCCTTTTATAGGGTAGGCAACCATTCACACACAAAGAAAGGACAAAGACAAGAAAGAGAGAGAGAGAGAGAAAGTACATCCATGCCCGAGCCAGGATTCGAACCCATGTCTCACCCATCTGTAGTCAGGTACGCTAACCATTAGACAGGTTGGGAGGCATATATATATAATATGAACAAGTATAACAATATAATGAATTATCAAAAATAAATATCCAGGGAATATTTACAGTACATTATTGTTTTCTTAGGATAAATTTTATAAATATATTTAATTTTTTTAAAAAAAGCTCCCCGTCTTCATTACGATAAGAAAGACTGGATATCACTGATTAACGTGGTTCCTGACCCACAGAGCTCCAGTAACCCAGTTAGGGAGAGAATGTGGTCATCCTCCCACAATCACTGTCCACGGCGAATGATGCTTCATTTTGTTGATATTAACGAGAAGCAGCATGAAGCAACTGAGCCATTGGAGCTCGGATCGTATATATGGACAACTTGAAATACCCTACAGAACACATCAAATGTCTTTTAAAACGCTTTCTTTTAGTATAAGAGGACTTGAAAAGACGTTATAGTTTCAAGTGCACTCACATTTTATGGTAGCGCACATAGGAAGGTGGATTGCACAAATTAACGAATCCATTTGTTGCATGCGGATTGTGTCTGTTATTCAGTTTCTCGGTGTTTGGTAAACTTGACAACAACATAACTATTCTCTTGAATAATTTTAGCACTTTAGACATTGACCAGTGAAAGCTTATTTACATGCATGTAATTTTCCAGCATGCAATTTGAATGTTGATTCCAGTGTAAAAAAACGCTTCAAATATAGCCTTTTCGAAACTCAGCTTTTGTTTGTACATTGCAAATGATATAAAGTGAATTAAAAACATATTGATTTTGAAATTTAATTCTTTAGCAGATTACGGTATTGATTCTTACCGTAATCTGCTAAAGATTACGGTAAGAAAAACTTAGTGCATGTATATGAAATGGTGTAAAAATGAGTGCATGAAATAATAATCATGCAGAGACTTATATTGCACATCATTGTGACATTTTTTTACCTCTACAGACGAGAGATATTGGACATATCTGTAGTGATAAAAAGAAAACAGAGTTGGCATGAAACATAAGAAAGAAAATAATCCGAAATATAAGAAAAACGTGTTCATTACTATCTATTCTAGCTGTTGTTTTAGATCAATTCCGGGAAATTGACGTCTTGTCTTTTTAATATTATCTCTAGAAATGGGGTGTTAAGGATCATTTGTTCATTTTATCCATACTTATGCCTTTCTACCACGAGAATATCTGCCGCCAACTTTTCTATACCTGTTTGTTGCTATGGAAACAAGACACTTTCCTTTTTCGATAGAAGAGTCAGAAGAAAAACACCAATTTTAGCATCTTGATAGTTTCAAGAATAACCAGGCACTCCCTTAAATATATAATTAGTAATATTTTTCTGAACTGGTTGATTTGTTTGAACTGGACAGCTCTTGGTACTATAGCAAACCCTACTAGCCAGAGATATTCTTGTGGTAGATATTATTCCACTCTCAATTTCAGGGACAAAGATCTATTTATAAATTTGGTCGGAGGTCTCGTCACAAATCGAAACGAGAATCTTCAAAACAGCACTTTTTGAACGTCATATATTGCATTAAGAGAGAGAGAGAGAGAATTTGTGATCCTATATACTTGTGTAATTTCAAGCTATCTTGATGTCCCTATCTCCCTTAAAATAGTTAGGAAACTCTTAACTTGATAGTTTTTATGCATAATATACATATATGCGCTGTGTTATTAAAATTTAAATTTCATTGCTAAAAATGTGAAATCACTTTTTCTTGACATTTCATTATTGATTTGAATATTTAAAAAAAAATGCAGCCTTAATTTCAATTTAAATCTTCATTCCTCATAGATTTTAATAACGGATACATGATAAAAATTTAACTCTCTTATATTTCAATTGATAAAATTCTAGCTTAATTCTGAATAAAAGGATGGTCAGTGATTGTTATTGTTCTGCATTTTATTCATAAAATAAAAGCATAATAACTATAACTCAATGAATGAATTGACAAATCATTTTAATTTTAAAATTGAAATTCCTTTTTTTGGTATCGTGTGAGAAGTATTTTCTATATTTTTTGCTTGTTTATTTTATGCCTTAGAATTGATTTTTATATAAAATGAGATTTATTTGGAGAGCTATTCTCTTTGATTTGGCATCTTCACTCTTCAACATTTTTTATTTTTTGTATAAGAGTTCAATTATTTGTCAGAATTTTCTTAAAGAAAATTATTACTAGAAAATTCATAGAAGTGTAGTTTTCAATGGAATTCTCTTTTTAATTTTTAAAATAAATAATGCATTTTTAAAAGTTCGAGATATCCATGTTTAAAACGATGATTGCGAAAATCGTATTGCCAAAATCAATTTCTATAAAAATAAAATAAAATTTTTTATAAAGTTTTCATAAAAATTGTAAATAAATCAACATTGAAGGAACTTTTTCTTACAACATGACACAATGTATATGAGAAAATATTTGACCCAAAAAATATCATAAATTATCCCCGTATAAACGTTTTCCTAATTAAGTTTTCCATTTTTAAAAATTAATTTTTTAGTTAGGTTTTATAGAAAAATGATATTTTATTGATTATATAACATATAGATTTCGTAGAAATAGAAGATTTTTTTTAAAAAAATTTAATCTAATAGAAATAAAATAAGCTATAACTTAGTTTAAGTAATCCCTTTCTCGTATTTGAGAGTTATAGAAAAATTTCTCTCTCATACACACTCACGTATATATAAAGGAAAAGTGATTGGAAAACAAAATTTTGAAGATAAGAAGCATACAATTTATTTCTTACAATAATTTTTCTTTTTAACTTTCAATATAAAAGCAATCTATGAAAGGCAAGGCAACTCGTATACTGATATTGATAAATTAAATATTTGATTTTTGTCTAGACATTTTTATATCTTTGCGATTCAATTCAGACTTTCTTACTCTTTAAATATTAATATTTTTTTGGTTATCTAAATGTAGCTGTTGTTAGTTTTTCCCTATAGTTTGGGGATTTCTTTATTTTAGGAGAAATAATCAGTTCAAGATTTATTAAGTATGGCATTATATACTCTTATATTTGTACATAGCTGATTACATAGATAGCTGTATTTATCTTGAAATTACGGTGCAATTTTTATTAAGTTAAAAGTATTTTAACTTATATTATTAATAATAATTCAAGTTATCATATTTTAATAAATGAAAATACGGCTATAATATGTAATTTTAATTAATAGTTTGACTTTTGTTTTTAATTTATTGAAATTTTATTTATTAAAACTATACTAGATTAATTTAAAAAAATTTTATGAATATTTTATTGTTTTTAATTAACATTTTGTCATTTTTAACGTTATTTTGATAAACTAAATTTATTAAAATAAAATAACAAAGCTTTTAAATAATTAAAATTTTGTTTATATTTTTGTAAATAAAAAAATTGATTAAACTGTACAAATTAATTTTATCTATAGTCAATGTAATAATTCATTGTGTTCCATTATTTTACAGAGTTCTCTATGATTGAAACAAGTGAGTAATTATTAAGTTTATTAAATATTAAATTTTCGAAAATGCCTAGTTATTGAATATAATATATAGAAATTTAAAAGGAAACCAATCTGCATTGGTTATTTTATTTTCATTTTATGACCTTTGGATCTCATAGTCATTTTATGTTCTCTCATAGTTTTAGAACTTTTAATTTAAATTTAAAGTCTGATGGTAATGAGAGATATTTATTTGAGAAGTTAGCATATTATGTTAGAAAAATATGGTATAGTTTAGTAAATCATAAGATATAAAGTGGTGAGAAATTAAAAATTAATAATTTTCCTTCTTTTACAATTCTTGGTATTATCTATATCAAAAATAATACAAATAATATTAATTCATATTAAATTTAATAAAAATTTTTGATTATTAATATTAAATTTAAATAATAATTATAATATTAATAATTTCAATGCTAGTTTTTCTATGATTAATAAAATTTAGTTAAAATTCAATTTAATGAACCGTAGATTAATATTATTTTTCCTACACAACACACGAAGTTCATGGTATTAATAGGAGTATAAATATTTACAATGACAAATAACAGGAAATATAACATACTAAGTGTAAAATATAACAGAAAACAAAAAACTTCATATGTAAATCAATGCTTATGGTGCCAGAGGCTCGATATGAACGTAAATGTTATGATGATGTAAATATTTTATAGAAGCTTGCTATTGACATGTGAAATTTAGCTTGTAAGAAATTAAATTGCTTAGGGCACTTGGTTGGGCAATCCTCTACAAAAAGAATAGTATTGGGTTGGATTCCAGTCACTGTTAATGAGCAGGAGACGAATATTGTGGGTGGATGCTGAGGGTTTTTCAGATTTTTACCCCTTGTGAACTGCTACGTCGTATCACAATTCAACTACTTAACTTTTGTTTTGCGAAAAGTTGATTTGAAATTGAAACGGCAATGTGATTTAACATGATTATTTATGGTAGATATATTTTTACCGTATAATTGAGGACCTTTTGAATCTGGGTGAATAGAAAATAAGGTTTGATGATGATGTCTGAGTATGAAGTTATATGATTCCAAGACCAGAGAACCAAATCCAAGTAATTGGAAATGTTAAAGTTCTGATAGGACACGATCGTTCATTCACTACTATACCAAATTATGACTTATATCTTTTAAAGATTCAATGAGATTAAAAAGATCCTCAACTACAATTCGATAAAGAGATAAGGAAAAATATCTTATTCGAACACTTATCCCTCAACTATCTTCCAGAGCCACTCATCCTAAAAAAGCAACCGAATAACACAAAGTTTCTCTTGGACTTAATGCAACCGAGTTCCAAAAAGGAACAGCCCAAAGATCTCAAGCAAAAAGGCCTTGATACCATGAATATGATCACGGAAGAAAACGTAGCAGTCGCCTACACTGACGGCTCCTCTGATGAATCCCTTTATAGAGGCTGTGCTGATATCCCATTATGAGTTAATACGGGACTGATAGCGTCCAACTTCACCAGTGAACTCTTGGCAATAAAGGAGGCCCTCACTATGTACTTAGATGACTCGAAGATGGTGAGCTCTACCAACGGCTTGGTAGTCTTTTCGGACTCAAAATCCACACTAAAAGCAATTAAAACGGGAATTCTAACATCACTTCTACTGTTAATAATCTACTGGAGAGACTAGATCTTAAAGGAAAATCCTGCACTATGCAGTGGATTCCTGCGCATGGGGACATCCAGGTGAACGAATGTTCTAAAGAAGCAAGAATCTAGACCTAAGCATTACTATCACACTAGAAGATGTCAACGCTGTAGCAAGACATAGACTCTTAACACAAAACTTCAAGAAGCCACTTATTACAGACTTCTAGTGTCCTAGAAATAAATTATTTTCCAATGGTGGGCACTTGGGTGATTAACCCTTTTTTAGCCACAACAAGGCCGGAAACTGCTACTCATTTACCGTTACCTGGTGGGCACCTGTGAACCAAGTCACGGAGGCTTGTAGCACTACCCACGTCAAATTCCATCGTTTTTCAAATTTCATCATCTGTGGAAAGGACAAGAAACACATAAGAAGAGAAAGTACATCCATGCCCGAGCCGGAATTCAAACCCAGGTCCTCTCCATCCGTAGTCAGTTACGCTAACCACTAGACAGGTTGGGTGGCCTATAATTAATTGGTCCTAGAAATATTACAAGCACCATTGCTAGACTGAGAACTGGACATTACAGAAGCATGAAAATCTTTCCAGGCAAAACAAGGACCTACTCTATTTGTAAGAACTGCCCTGAAGTCCAACTTACACCAAAGCACATATTTGAAAACCGTCTGTTACCCCGAGGATTCTTAAGCTCGGCTTGCTGACACTGTTTGACCCCCTTCCAGAACCCTTATGCAACCATCAAGCTCCTGAGCTGGTAGCCGCTGCCTTAGATGCTTTTGAGAACTATTCTATCCTTTTTTCCTGTGTTAAAGATTCAATTGCTTGCTGCATTATTTTTTTCTTTAATGTACTTTTGCAAAGAAAGCCTCATGTAATCAAAATTAACATTATTATCTTCAAAATTAAATAAAATTATGTTTCCCATTTTTAAAACACAGAAGATTTTATTTTTTATTTTTAAAAGAAACCCCTTATATACTTAACAATCGTTCAATATTTAGTTACTACCTGTTAGATTTCAGTAGTATCAAATATCTATGCTTTGAGAGAAAAGCTTCGCTATTCAGAAAATAATCTATAGTCTAAATATTTCAAACGTAGAAGAACTTTCAGAGAATATCTTCTTACATAGCAATAGTTAAGGATTAAATATTAACAAATAAATTTCTCTTCCATTTGTTAACAATAGCTAATCAGAGAATCTATTGTTTGAATAGTTCAATTCTGAAAAAATCAGGGAATAATATATATATGTTTTAATATAAGAAGTTATTTATGTAGAAAGAAATGATTTATTCTTCTATTTTTTTTTTTGTAATTAAAGTTCAAATTTTGAAAATTATTCAAAGAATAAATCTTTATAAAAGACCTAAAATACAAATTAAAAAAATTCTTAAACTTTTAAAAATAATTTTTTTTTAATTTTTAAAAGTAGTTAATTGAATTTTTGAGTCCTATTGTGTGGATAATTTCCAAGAATTTTCAGATAATATCGTTCCATAGAAGTACTGGCTAGGATCTAAATATTTAAAAAATAAGTTAATTTATTAATTTAATAACATTAGCTATTCAAAAAAAATCTGTTGTTCGAATAGTTCAAGCTTGAAGAAATTTCAGAGAATATCTTTTCATAAAAGTATTGGCTAAGAAATAAATATTAAAAAATAGTAAACTTATTCTATAAAATTGTTAATAAATATATATTTCCCAATTCTTGCAATGAAATATTTTTTTATTTTTCATTTTTATAAAATCCTATAACTCACTTTACTAGGTTTTTATTTGCACGTGTCAAATGAAATATTTTAAGGACTTTTCTCTCTAGTTATTCTAGTTCCCATTTGATAACAATATTTAATAACATATTGCTTGAGATAATAGTACAAATTTTAAATAACTTTCAGATACCTTTTCATAGAAGAGATTTAAATTTAAGATTAAATCAAGATTTAAATATTAGAAAATCATTATAATAAAATGATTTTCATAACTTATTATAATATAATGATTTTCATTTATAATCATAACTAGTTCCCATTGGTTAACAATATTTAATAACATATTACATGAATTAATAGTACAAATTTTAAATAACTTTTAAATACCTTTTCGTAGAAGAGATTTAAATCTAAGATTTAAATATTAGAAAATAAGTTATTCTTTCACTTTGTTAATATTGACTATTTCGAAAACAATTTCTTGAGAATCGTTCAAAACTTGAAGAATTGGACTTACCGTAGCGTAGTTATAAGATACCACGCTTTAGAACGAAATGTTCTGGATTCGATCCCAACTACAGTTGAATAACGGGAGATTTATGTTGAGTTACTGCTTTCTGAATGTATGAATGTGGGGATGGAGGCTTGATAGTTTTCCAGGTTTTCTCCCTTGTGACATGTATATAGAGCCGACTATCGATGAAAAGTTTTCACGAAAGGCAATAACACGGTGGAAATTAAAACGCCTAACAAAACAGACTTAGGCATTCAGAGAATTAAAAACTTGCGATGTCAAATTTTGAAGAAATTTCAGAAAATATCTTCTTAGAAAAAAATTGGCTAAGAGTTATATATAAAATATTCACAATTTTTTAATAAATATTTGAGATGCAATAGCTTATTAATAATTATTTGAAAATTTTATTCATAAATTTATGAGCAATCACATCTATAAAAAGACTGTTTTTTATTTTCATTTCGTACGAAAATAACTCATTTTATATGGGTTTTCTATCCATTGTAAAAAGGCTTTGAAGACTTTACTGTCCAGTGAATTTCAATACAACTTCTGAAATACACATAAATAAATAAGAAGAAACAGGGTATTTCCGCATATATATTTTTATTTATTCAATGGGCTTAGCAATATAAGCATCAGATGATTTAGGATGGTTTTTTTTTAAAAAAAAAGAACTTTCTACTACATTAAACAGAAAGAAAACTTCAAATGACACAAGTGACATATGAAGTGGAAAGTCATCAAAAGACCGTCGCTTATGGCTTTGTTATTTTACAATGTTCAAGTCATCATCATCTGTGGAAGTTCCCAAAATCATCTGTTGATATCAGAGCAGAGTATTGGATTCATGGGTCAGAGATTTAACATTGATGGGCAATCATTAAGATTCACGAAAGAGATTTTCGAATGATTCATAATAATAAAACTCTGCTTTTTCATTCCCCTTTAATACAATAATTCAAGAAAAATATTATGTGTTTCTGTAGTTTTATGATTAAATGATGCAATATAATTTTAAAACATTAGTTTGGTGCTTACAACAAAAATTTGGGAATGTTTGTTTTTCCTACTTGATGAATTTAATGATACGAACAGTAAAACTTTTTTTTTTACAGTCAATTCAATTAAGAATATTTTTGGGAGTACTAAATGGAGAAGAAATTTTATATTTCAATTTTTACTCAAGAAATTTAAAAAATACTTATTTAAGTTTGAAATATTTGAAATAAATATTTAATAATTTCTGAAGATCACAAAATCAAATAGTTGCTTAAATAATCATGAAT
The DNA here is from genome assembly GCA_026290005.1 of Latrodectus geometricus. Lineage (NCBI taxonomy): Eukaryota > Metazoa > Arthropoda > Arachnida > Araneae > Theridiidae > Latrodectus > Latrodectus geometricus. The sequence goes on along the minus strand of JAPDSC010009262.1, from coordinate 63,694 downwards.
TAATTTATAATTATTTTAACTTCACAATTAAATATTTTATGAAATAATCTACTAGATAACATTCTTATTATTTAACTGATAATGAATGGTTAAGAATATTTATGTTTGTTTCATAATATCATAAATTTATTTTCCTGAAAACTATATTATCACGTGACAGTTACAAATGCATAGCTTCAGTTATAACAGTATTCATTTGTTTTATTCTTTAATAGTTTTAAGAAATCTCTCTCTCTATGATATATATATATATATATATATATATATATATATATATATAAGTGATATTATTTTCAGAAGAAATTTAGATATATTATTAAATGACAGAATGAACTGATAGTTATTAATAATGTCATTTCAAGAGTTGAAAATCATTACGTAATGATGTTAAACTTGATGAAAAATTTCTTATAAAGTTCAATTTTAGAAAAATAGACAAATACTCTAAAATTCTGCAGAACATAAAAACAGAAAAATCATTAATTAATTACATAAATAACGCTGATAATATTTAGAAATTTTAGCGTTTTAATTTTTGATATGTTTGAATTTTTAGGGATGATATAGAAGTATTTTTATTGTATAAATGTCAAAATTATTTTTATGAAGAAAAAAGATGTTTGATAAAACTTTCGTTTCTTTAAACGAATGCCATCTGCTTGTTATTTATCTAACTCATAAAGTTTGGGGGGCAAACTGTGAATAAAAATATTGATTACTTATTTGACAATCTATCATAAAATCTTTTTCTTTTTTTATCAAGATAAAATCAACTAGAAAATATTTAAATCTTTTAATTAATATTATAATAAAAATACTAGATTCCGGCCTTAGATATATATTTATTTGTATCTGAGGATTTTTAAAATTAATTTATTTCCAATACTATTAAGAAGTTAAAATCTTTCATGAGATGAGATCTTCTGTTCTGAAGAATATTATAAAATAAATACTGACTTAGAAAGATACTTCAAAAACCATTCTTTTTCACTATGTGAAGGTTATTAGCATTTTCTTTTCAGAAAAGGTATTTACGATTCTGAAAGTTATTCTATAAATCACACATTTCAAATCTAGAATTTTTATTTTTTTTTGGCAATCATATCATCAATCGTTCTTCCTAACACGAAAAAAATTTATGTTTAGAACATGAAAGAAATTTATGTTACAGTAAAAAAAGTCTTCTAGTTTTTTTTCCACATTAAGTAAGTGTATGTGTGTGTAAGAGAGAGAGAGAGAGAGAGACTGAGAAAGAGCGGGAACTAAAGAAAGAATACTTTTGTTCGTCAGAAGGATGGGATTTCCTTCTATGATGGATGTTCAAAGTTCCTGATTGGATGTATCTGAAAGTGACAATTGAACCGCAAACCCACTTCAGTGGTGTGTGAATTCTCACGAAGTCATTTTTCACTGCCAACTTTCATTGGTACCGAAAATATTTACTTTAAAGATTGCAATTTGGCTTACCTTTCTTTACAGTAGAATAAAAATCTTACTGTAAATATAGTAATTGTACTTAATTCACATTGAAAAACTTTTATAGCCTAGAGCAAACTTGATGTATTTTAAGCATAATTCATAAAAAGGATATCTTTTCTTAGAGGAATATATTTAACTGGTTTTGTAAGAAGACTATTTACAAAATTTTAAATGTTGTCTTAAGATATTTCTATTCATAAGAAATATAACCCAATGTAACTTACTTTATTCATACAATAAGTAAACTAGAAATCGAAAAACATTTTTTAAACAGGCGGCATTGTAAAATTCAGATAATTAGTTATGATCCCTTTTATTTTATTATTAGATAGGAATGTTCTAAAATCAGATTTATTTCTAAGGAATTTTTACTAATTAATCTATACTATACTAATTAACCATAGCTTCCATTGGAAAACGTGTATATCTAGGTTTCGGTAAAAGTTAGAATTCAGTATATTAATATTTGCTGTTGTTTTAGGTTTTATCATTCACTTATCTTTGTTCAAAAAGATTTTCTTTGCCATGACATGATGTCTCACCAGTAGATTAGCTAAAAACAAATCAAATGATGTGTAATGTACTTGAAAATAATTTATTTTAATTTTCGAAAACTATTAGATACTGAAATCGAGACGGCCTTTATCTGTTTTTCGATGAATTTCCAACAGGCGGTGTATTAAGGAAGGCGTAAATACATTCGCTTCAGTAAGTAAAAGCAATCTTATCAAAAATCGAAAAAATAAAACATTAATTCATAAATCATTAATCATAATCGTTATTTTTTAAAAATGCATGCTGGTAGAATGCAGAAAGAATAGAGAATTCAATACCATTCGTATTTTTTCTTTATCCTCAACGATTACGTATAGTTGACTATTTCAAATGGAATATAAAACTAAACAAGCCGTTGGTGAGCGAGCAGAGTTCAACAACTGTGTGCATCAGGCACGACATAGACAACTTTACACTTTCAAATCAGTGTTAATTGTGGTTAAAATTAATTTCAAATGCTATAATAAAAATTTCGAAATGAAATAAAGCTTATGCTTAAAATTAGCTGTGCAGTAAACCTTGATTAAAATATAGATTTATTACGAAGAACCGCTTTCAGTTCAAGGGAATAAAAATTTTATTAAGCAGATTCATTTAATTATAAAATATACTAATACCCATCTTTAGTCTAAAAATGAAGTGATTCAATACAATTTAAATTCAAATCTATGGTTTAAAAATTAATTTTTTGTCATAGGCTAATAATCAGATTATCAGACAAATAATATTCAATTGTTAATTGTTATAATATGAAATTTTTTTTGTGATTATCATTCAGTAAGTTTCACCATAATAATCCTGATACCTTAGCCTAACTATATATTTATTTTCAGCACTCTTTCTATATACATTCTATTAAATAATGCTTGCTAAAGAATTGCTATATATTATAAAATCTTTTTTGTGATAACAATAAACCAGATTTTCCCTTATTGGAGATCATCGAAGGAATCTGAAGATTTCATTGTAATGTTCTAAGCAAATATAAAAATAATTATTAAGTTTCCATAAATTGTTATGCTCTGTTTTTGGACAGTTGCCATTAAAACAATGCGTGACTGTTGTATTTATTTTATACAAATATTTAATATATTTTTTTGGCTTCAATTGAATTGAAATTAAAAATGCATTTGTATTTCACTTTTTACAATTTAGAATATTGTCTTTTTCTCAAACTATTTTTTAAATATTATTGAAAAAATAATATGCTAGGAATAGAAAGATGCTATATAAATATAAAAATTCTTACTTTCAACCGAAAAATTTAAATCCAGCTTACTTTTAAAACTAAGCTATGTAAAAGTAACTTTTTATTTAAATTAAATAGTTAAAATATTGTATATACACACAATTCCATTTTATACAGTCAGTTTTTAGACAGAAAATAAATTTAATTTCCTTTAATGTTTTCTTTTTATGTAAATCTCTCCATAAAATAGAAAAATCCAGTTCCATTTTTATTATTCTCAAAACTAAATCGTAGATTTAAATTGAATATACATTTTCCATGGAGAACTTAATTTTCTTCTAGGCTGCACTACTTTCTAATAACTATTCAGTGTAGAAGAAACTATTATTATTTGTAGAAAAAAATTTGAAATATTCTGTAAGTTCTCTTTACTAAAGTTGAATTAAATGTACCAGGTTGAAACGTTCTGTAACAAATAATAATAGTTAAAAGTATATACTTTAGTGTTGACTAAAGAGTATCAAGATTGGAACACATATATCCTTTTAAAATGTATTGATAAAAAGTTTGATAATTATTTTCAAAATAGAATCTTATATTTTATAGAGACTTTATCTTTTCATTTGAATGTACATAGGGAAATTATGATTGAAAATCACAGTAAAAATCGTTTATAAAATGAAGTGAACATAAATTACATTCCTTTCATTCAAAATGAAGATTATGTAAAATTTCCTAAATCCAAAAGTATCTATTTATATAGCCGTCCAACCTGTCTAGTGGTTAGCGTACCTGATTACAGATGGGAGGGACCTGGGTTCGAATCCTGGCTCGGGCATGGATGTACTTTCTCTCTCTCTCTCTATTTCTTGTCTTTGTCCTTTCTTTGTGTGTAAATGTTTGCCTACCCTATAAACGGGTACCTATGGCTTGTGTGTACTGAGGAAGTCGGACTCCACATCAAATATGGTTTAGTTGGAAAAGTGGAGCAGCGCACCCCATATTGCCAGCCTGGCTGGCACACGACAACAACATCTATTTATATAAAACTTTGGGCTATTAATAGGGAATAATTTTCTGGTGAAATGAATTTTGTTCATAATTCTAAACAGTAAATCAAAAATTACATGTCCAAATGGATTTCATTCGTTAAACAACCTGTCAAATCGAAATTAATTAATACTGATTTGATTAAGAACATTTTAATTGAATTTGATTAAAAACATTTAATAAACGTCTCAAAGAGTGCAAAAAACCAGATGTGTGAGTAAATTATTTAATCTAAATAGAGAAAATGTTTTGCATACATTAAAGTGTTGAAAGAAATGAAATAAAGTACTGATTATCCTAATTGGAACGAGGTTTTTTTATTCACCACCATCAACTTTTATTCACCATCATTCAGAAAAATGATGTTGATATTATTTTTATTCAAGAACTTTTCTTATTTAAAAGTGCAAAGTATGATTTTCTAAGTCTAAGAATTTTTGAAGAAAGGTAACAAGAGAAGCGAGCTTCTGTATATAATATACAATTACAAGTCATGGCCTCCAGACTTCAAAATTTTACTCTTAACTGAGTGTTTTACTTCCTTCCTTCGTTTCATTAATGTTTCCTCTTTTGAAATTTCAAGCTGAATATTTTGAAGTCAGAAATTTAAACTCTTAGACTAGAAACTTGTGAGTTATATAAGACATTTTAAAGTTATAAATTTTTAAGCTTTGAAACTCTAACATTTTTGAAAATAAGAATCTGTAAAATTTAGAACTCCTTTTGAATAAATTTTTTTTATATTTTTTTACTTTGTAATTGAAATATATATTTTTTTATAAATGTAATATAATTAATTGTAATGGATCATGATAATTAATACATAAATTATTGAAAAAAAATAGATTTCATCAAACTATTATTTTATTTCCTTAATGAAACTTTTTTTAAAAATATAATTACACTGCAAAAATTAATTAGACAATTTGATTCACACACATATATACAATGTGTATGTCAGCTATAACAGTTTTTTTTAATTTTTTCTTATTTTAATCCGACATTTAAAAACTTACTATTTTTCTGATAGATTTCTAATTTAAAAAAATGCTGCCAGGAAAGGTTTTCCGTTAGTGGACTAAAAAATGAAGTTATACATTTTTCATTGTTGCACACGATTGTAGAGTATTTTTAAGAATTAACACTTTTTTAAACTACTTTATTTTAAGTAATTCCTAAATACTTTCGAAAAGAGGAAAAATATTTTTCGATTTTACCAATAAATTAGTATTTTACACTGGTTTTAATTATAAATAATTTTTTTGACCGCAAAACTCAAATTCGAAGCATGATGTAAAATACTTCTATAATTTTTCATTTTTGTAAGCATTTTTTTACGAGAATAGTTTTTTTCTTACAAAATTATGCAAAATATTACCTCGAATTTTTTTTTAACTCGATCAAATAATTTGCAGAGGAGAATAAATTTTTACTCGCATTTAAAACTGCTTAGAAATTTAATAAATAAAGATTTCTTTCAAAAAATGTATCAATTTAAATGTTTTTAGTCATAATTCATGTTTTGTTACTTTTCAAGATTTAACTTACCTTGAAAATTAACAAAACAGGAATTTTTCTTAATCAATTTTAAAATAATAAGAGAACGTTAAAAACATTTTTAGTCACGTTCGTCAGTGACAAACCATTAAAAAGAATGCTAAGACAATAAAAAATAATTAATAATAAAAAAGATAATTAATAGTAAAAAATAAAAATAATAAAAATAAAAAATAATAGTTATTAAATATAAAAATTTATTTAATCTAAATATCATAGATAGAGTAAAATTACATTATAAAATACTTTATTTTATAAATTATATAAAATATTTTAGTTTCTATTTCAGAAGAATTTCATGACAGTTCGGAAATTTTTACGAAAATTATTATATAGTAATGTTTTAAGCACTTTACTCTACAGTTTCGCATCGATTTTAACAATGGTTTTCTTCTTGAATTTCAGAGAATAATTAATGTTTTCGTTTAAATACAATTCATTGGATAATTAATGCTTTTAATTTAGATAAGAAATTTTTTAAGCGAATCATTAATTAAAGTGAGTTTTTTACCAGTGAAAAATATTTGTAGATTTATATGTTATTATAATTAATGTTACATAGCTTCAGGTTGAATCATTTGCTATTAAATAAAATTACCGAAAATATTTTGAATATCAGCATAATTTATTGTTCTGAAGATTATTACTATCTTACGAAGTATAAAATTCTGGAATTAAGAAACTTCTTGTAAAATTTAATTTTGCATTGTTTAATAAATGTTACAAACTGATTCGCAGGTCAAATTCCATTACGTTTTACCCTGTATAAAGAAACACGGTATAAAGTCATTCAAAAACAACAGTGCCTCTAAAGATTGTCTTACCCTGTTAACTTAAGAACGCCAATCGTCAAAATTATAAAAAAAGATATTGGGTTGTTCGGAAAGTCATTTCGTTTTTCCTCAACCTGAATCAGGTTTTTCAAGAAAAATCTAACCATTTTACGGGTATAAAATCATGCTACGACCAGAAACATTGTGAAAGGTACTGGATTAGAAATGACAATATACAACTCAATAAAATATTTATTCCCTATATGTTTTTCATTTACATATAAAGCGAAATAACTTTCCGAACAACCTAATATTAACGTAAAAGAAAGTAGCTGTACGTGATATGACGAAAGACATGCAGTGCCTCAAGTGGTATATTTGAGAATTTTGTCTCTCAGTCGTAAACTAAACAAGTTATATCAAAAAAATGCGTTATAAAACTCTTTGAGTACAGCAGATACACACACACATATAAAACTTCCATTTCCTAAGTTTATTTAGTTGATATTTAAAAAAAAATATTTACATTTTAAACATTGCTTAGTTTTTATTTAATTTTCATGGTATACTTAAAGTTTGATATAAATATGAAAAAATATTATATTTAGCAAGTCAGTCAGCCAAGGGAATAGATTTTAAATGTCTCGCTGCCTTTTTTTATTTTTTTATCTCTATTTATCATCTAACAACTTAAATGTTTCCGAATATTTGCTAACTATAAGAACGAGGAAAATCTTAAGAGACTGGAAAAATTTTCATAAATAAAATATATAAAAATTGTAGTTTAAAAGAAAAGGAACTAAAAGAAAATGTTTTAGTCACTTGGAGCAATATGGTAAACATAACTTAAAATTTTTTTAAAATGATGTCTTTCGGAAAAATAATTCATGAATGAATACTTTCTAAATATCGAAAATATTTTAAAATAAATTTATGAATGAATTAGTATTTCGTTCTGTGAATGAATTAGTATTCATATATGTGGGAGTGACGATAAGATGAAATGACATGCATTGTGTTTGATGTGGGAGTACGATGAGACGATGACTAAAATATTTTACGTGTTTGATAATTATTAACTTTTATAAAGATAGAAAATATACTTAAATGGAAATAACAGTTTGTTACTCTATTGTACAAAATACTTTTACGAGAACAATTTTTAAGGATAAATAATTTATATAAAAATAATTTTTCAATCGCTTGTAAAACTGTTTGGAAAGTTGACATCACAATTATTTTAAATGTTAAAGCTTAAAAGTTTTGACGTTAAACTTAATGTTGAAGGGTAAAGTTATGAGTTTCCTTTTTTAATAAATTTAATAAACATAAGGATATAAAAAATATTTTAGATGCATATGTCAAAGCGATTAATGATTAAAATGTTAAGAAAGTTATAAAAACAGTAAGTAAGGAAAAACATTTCATGTGATTGTCGCAGATGGAAAAAATTATTTTAAACTATATTAACTATATGCAAACTATAACTATATATTAACTATAAACTATATTTTAGCAAATGAATGAAAATAAATTTAGTTAGCCTTACTTTTAATCTTATATTTAATTCTTAACTATAACCGGAATAATTTAATTATTTTAAACTTGAATGAAAAATTAATATTTTCTTTTTAAAATCTTTTAGATAATGTAGGTTAAATTTTTTGAACGAAAATTTAATTAAGATATGTAATTTAATGTTAAAAATATTTTCATACTTCAAATAACAATGTACACTACTGGCCATTAAAATTGCTGCACCAGGAAGAAATGCTGATAACAAAATGATATTTATTGGACAAATATATTATACTAGAAATAACAAGTGATTAAATTTTTAAAAAATTTGGCTGGATAGATCCTGAGAAATCAGTACCCAGAACAACCACCCCTGGCAGTAATAACAGCAGTTATACGCCTGGGCATTGAGTCAAACAGAGGTTGGATTGCATGTACAGGTACAGATGCCCATGCAGCTTCAACACGATGCCACAGTTCATCAACCGTAGTGACTGGCGTTTGGTGACGAGCCAGTCGCTCGGCAACCATTGACCAGACGTTTTGTATTGGTGAAAGATCTGGAGAACGTGCTGACCAGGGCAACAGCCGAACATGTTCCGTATCAAGGAAGGTCCGTACAATACCGGCAACATGCGGTCGGGCATTATCCTGCTGAAACGTAGGGTTTCTCAGGGCTCGAATAAAGGGTAGAACCACGGGTCGTAACACACCAGAAATGTAACGTCCACTGTTCAAAACACCGTCAATGTGAACAAGAGGTGACCGAGACGTGTATCCAATGGCACCCCATACCATCACGTCAGGTGATGAGCCAGTATGACGATGACGAATGCACGCTGCCAGTGTGCGTTCACCACGATGCCGCCAAACACGGATGCGACCATCATGATGCTGTACACAGAACCTGGATTCATCTGAAAAGATGACGTCTCGCCATTCGTGCGCTCAGGTTCGTCGTTGATCACACCATTGAAGGCGCTCTTGTCTATGACGCAGTGTTAAGGGAAGCCGAAGCCATGGTCTCTGAGCTGAGAGTCCATGCTGCTGCAAACGTCGTCGAACTGTTCGTGCAGACACTTGTTGTCTTCCAAACGACCCCGTTTCTTGACTCACGGCTCGTGATGTGGTTGCACGATCCATTATGGCCATGCGGATAATATGCCTGTCTTCTAGGCTGCTAGTGATAGGTGGCCGTTGAGATCTCGCATGGTGTTCCGTATTACCGTCCTGAACCCATCGATTCCATATTCTGCTAACAGTCATTGGATCTCGACCGACGCGAGCAGCAATACTGCGATAAGATAAACCGCAATCCCGGTACGCTACAATGCGACCTTTATCAAAGTCAGAAACGTGGTGGTACGCATTTCTCTTTCTTACAAGAGGCATCACAACAACTTTTCCCCAGGCAACAACGTTCACATACAATTTGTGTATGAGAAACCGGCTGAACAATTTCCTCTTTTAAACACAATGAAGGTGTCGCTACTGGCGCCTGCTTTGCCTGAAGGCGCTGAAAAGCTAATCATTTGCATATGATAGCACCTTCTTCCTTTCGTATAAATTTCACGTCTGTAGCATGTCGCCTTCTTGGTGTAGCAATTTTAATAGCCAGTAGTGTAGATTATGTCAGCATTGAATTAGGATTCAATATTTTACTATTAAATAAAATAATAAAAAATATTTGAATATTAGTAATTGATTAAGGGTCGTACAAATGCAAAGAAATATCTGGATGTATTTAAAGGGACATCATTAATTGCAGTTACGATTTCTAAACTTCTAGAAACTTCCAAGATTGTAGTGCATTACTGATTACCCAAAATAAAACGCCCAGGAAAAATCATGCAAATTATGTTAAATTTATCTATTTCGTTTTTGGAGGAGAGATATGTAAACCATTAGCATCACAGCGTGTACAAACTCCAAGCGTGACTGTAGCGCCACCTGCAAGCATTATGTAAAGGAAGCCATTGCCAATTTAAAGTACGTTCCTTCCAATCTTCTTATGCGTAAGCTTATAATCTTCACAGAAGACATCGGACGTCTTTTAAGCAAGTTTTTGAGTTCGTCCAACGGAAAATATAGCCAATAGAAATTACAGTTAATTCTTGCACAGCAACTACTACAGTATATATCACCAGATCAAGTTTGACAATATATGCTGTAGCCTAAGTATACTTTAAAAGCCTCTTTTATTCTATGCCCAGGCATGTGACAATGCTTACAGCCAACAAAGGAGGCTATACTAACTACTGATACTACAGGTACTGATACATCTAGGATAACTACTGATACATCATCTGTACTACAGAAGAAACTATAATTTCAATCATTTAAAATCTTTTATAAGGGACCATCTGCCAAATAAATTTTGCATTGATATACAGGTCATCCTTGGTGTTATACATTTATCATGGCTAGTGTAAATATAAAGCAGATCTGTACGAAATCATCTCGAATTTCATTAATTCCATCGATCAAATTCCATGTGTGTACTGTATAATAAAGTTCTGTGCTTAATAAAGTTCTGATTCAAAATCTTAACTTTAGAATGCTGGATGTTATAATTGTAAAAGGTTGGTTAGGGTGTCGTTCTCATTATCCAAAGATTGTGAGTTAGAATCTCGGATTAACCGAATATCCGTCATGTTCATTAAAGACGACTGAGAAACTTTAAATTGTCGTGGTCGCAATGTCTTCCAGGTGAAATGATTTCTATGGGGATGGTAGCTCAAGTATTCGCGGGACTTCTGCTTAGTTCCTGCTTCAAAATTACAAAGACTTCCACTTGTCTCTTTCTACCAAATTCTTAGAGCCCAACTCAGGGTTAGGAAACAAGCTGGTGCAACAATAATAGTTGCAGAAGAATGATTCAAAAAACAAAAAATACTTTTGTGTTACAAGACAAGACGATATATAGTGCCACTAGCGATGGAATTCGGAAGTTAAAGTTCCCAAAAAGAAAACTAAGCAAAATATAGCAAAAAGCCATTTACGCAGTTTTAGTGAAATAGTTATTTAATACAAATAACGCCTTGCACACAGAATTGAAGTGAGGAAGGTGTACTGAGTAATAAAAAGGATACATAAAATGCGCATTCATTTATACATGAGTTTCCATCCCAAAGTGAGCAGACAAGAGCAGTATTTAGCATTGTGACAATGTACAAAGTAAAGAAGCACCATCTTCATATACTCGTACATAAGCTAAAATATACTCTTTTTTCCATGCATGTCTATGCCAAAATAAAGTTTGTGACTAACTCACTGCTGCTCTACAACTTTGTAATTGATTTTTGTCTCTTGATTATGTTTGTAATTGAGATAGCAATTCTAATTTCCAAAATTTTAATAATTTAATTTTATTTTCTGAAATAATGTATCATTAATACTTATTAATAAATAGAAAATATTGTTAACATATATTTTGCGCAAAATATAAAAGGATAGAATTTTGGTAAATTAATATTTACCAAAATTTTATTTTTGTAATTTTAAATTTTTTTCAAATTTTAAAATTCGGATTATTTTTTTGAATCAGTTTCATCCTTTTATTATTTGGATAATCAAAAGAAAGAAAACTTTTTTTTATTTAAACGAGCATATTTCATTAAAATGATTTTTAAACTTCCAAAACATTTTCGAAGCGAGCTTAAAGTTTTCTTAGCATCAATGTAAATAAGAAATGTATCTAAAACTTAAATGTCTTGAATAATAAATATACATAAATATAAATGCTTCTCTTTTTCCAACAAGAAGGAAATTTGTGCTTATACTTATTGGATTAAGTAGAAATACTGAGAAACAGAAATAAAATAAACTGAAATTTTCATAAGTCAAAGTTATTTTCTAAGTGTGTAGAATTAATGCTTTTTTCAACATTTATAACTTTAAATTTTACAAGCAGAAACGAGTGAAGATTTCCCTAAGGGTGGATACGGGCACGTGTTTACATTCCCTAGTGGTAACCAACGCAACTACTCGTGATAAACTCAAAATATTTTGCTATTTTGTATCAAAAAATTTAATTCAAAAATTGTAGAAACATATCTTGTAAGTATAATATTAGATCATACAAATATATTTTTACTACCTTTCATTTTAATTTATATATATGGTTAATAGGTAAATAATAAATAATATTCTAAAAAAAATATTAGATACACACACATAAATTAAAGGGTTTTCACATTGTTAAAGTTAAAGCTCAATAATACTTTACGCTAATTCTATCTGGCAACTGAATGGTTAGAACTCTAGTCTTTAACTTAAGAGTTTATGAATTCGATACCGACTTTTAGTTGGGATGTATATAGTGGTTCGAAGTGAAACTATGGGTCGGAGAGCTACTCCCAACTTCCGCACAAATAAATGTAAACTTAAAATTGTATGTCCTCTTATGCGAAAAGCAACAAAAATAAAACCAACTAATGTATACATGAGAAATATAATTTGGTTTTGTAATGAATTCAAATAAGTTCTGAATAAGATACACTACTGGCCATTAAAATGGCTACACCAAGAAAGCGACATGCTACAGACATGAAATTTATACGAAAAGAAGAAGGTGATGTAATATGCAAATGATAAGCTTTTCAGCGCATTCAGACAAAGCAAGCTCCAGTAGCGACAGCTACGTTGTGTTTAAATGAGGAAATTGTTCACCTGGTTCCTCATACACAAATTGCATTTGAACGTTGTTGTCTGGTGAAGAGTTGTTGTTATGCCTCGTGTAAGAAGGAGAAATGCGTTCCAGCACGTTTCTGACTTTGATAAAGGTCGAATTGTAGCGTACCGCGTTTGCGGTTTATCTTATCGCAGTATTGCTGCTCGCGTCGGTCGAGATACAATGACTGTTAGCAGAATATGAAATCAATGGGTTCAGGACGGTAATACAGAACGCCATGCGGGATCTCAACGGCCACCTATCACTAGCAGCCGAGAAGACAGGCATATTATCCGCATGGCCGTAATGGATCGTGCAACCACGTCACGAGCCGTGAGTCAAGAAACGGGGTCGTTTGGAAGACAACGTTGCACGTTACATTTCTGGTGTGTTACGACCCGTGGCTCTGGTGTGTTACGACCCAAGGGAAATGATGGAACCCATTGCCATGCTTGAACCATGTTGCTACTCTCTTATACGGTAAAGTGTCACAGGCTTTCACTAATCCGCGACAGCATTCTGTTGCGTTTTTGCCACGAGCAACCTCGATTTTAAGCCATGACCGCTGATCACTTTTTGAAAACATGTGTTAGAGCGATGGAAACAAAACTCCTCACTTTAAAGACACACAACAATTACCCTTCTGTAGCAGTTAGACTGTTATTTTAACTCTACACATCGACAACAGCACCACCTTATCGCTTCCATATGCCATTTTCGCATGCCCACACTTCTGCGAGTTTCTAGGTAAGTTGCCACTATTTAATTTACAGCCCTCGTGTATTTATATAAATGATCGGTGAAAAAATAAATTAAAAAAAAAAATAAACACTAGCTATTTATTTAGCGATATATAACACCATCCTTTTCGTCTCCTACTTTTTACTGCATTAAAAAACATTATTTTTTAGAAATTTATAAATTCAAAAAGAAAATTTAAGAGGATTGAACAGTTAAAATTAATCAATGAAATTTGTTTATGAAGTTTTATTTTGTGAGATTAAATATGACGTTAATGTTTTAGCTCTAAGTCACTTGAGAAAATATTTTTTTATGGTTATTACAAAACTCTAATATTTTGTTCATCAATAATGTACTTTTCTTTTGAGATATTACGAAATATTCTTCTTAAAAATTGATGAAAGACAACTTCTAATTGTTTTTCAATCAATGGTATACCACAGCTGACAGACATTCTTTGTTTTGTTTCAATTGTTTTGTTTGTATTGCAAAAAATATTATTGTCAGCAATTCTAAAAATTTAAAAAAAAAATATTATGTAGAATAAAATTTTATGAATATAACTTTTTTTTTCTGAGTTTTTATATTTTACAACAATTTGTTTTAAATAGAACACCAATATTTTAGTTATTGTATTTTCTCGAAATGATTACAATTTATAATTACAATAAAATTAATTACAATAAAGTTGATCATAAGTGCTTATAAGTCATAAAATTCGGGTTGTAAATTAAAACAATGTTGTGTTTCTCACGTCAAATCAGAAATTAAGTCAACAGCAGTAGATTAGATGTCAAACATACTGTGGATTCGAACACTTCATGTGTTTGCAGTTCCTCTCAAATCCGGAGAAGCGTCAATCGATTTGTCTGTAAACTTTCCGGAAATGTCAAAAATTTTCCCGGATTACCAAGGAAAAAATTATACGTGACAGTAAATTTGATCTGAAATATTTTAACATAGAAAAGTTTCTTCTACAAATTTCATCTACTGCAAAGCAATGATAATATAGAATATATTTCTTTAAACTTTTCTGATATAACGCGTTTAGAATATATAATCAATCAGATATCTGATGAGGAAGATATAATGCTTTAAATAAGAATAACATTTTTTTTGAATCATACATTTTATAACTAGTTATTTGCTTATTCGTTCCTAGAATAAATAAAAAAAGTGATCAGTGATATTCTTCATCTTTATTGTTGAAGAAAATGAATGTTCTAATGTGAAGGAATCTATATAAAGATAATTCTTAGTCAGTGTGTTATGGAATTTTCGCCTGGAGTTTAATTGAGAAAGACTGCTTGGAAGGGAATGAAATTTATGTCAGAATAATGTATTTTTATACTGGTTACTGTCTACTATTTTTAGACTTATTTTTATTCTTTCTCTGGTCAAATTGAAACATGGGATATATTTCAATTTAAAACTCTGATTACAGTAGTTGTAATTCACTAAACGGTAATTAACGCTGATTTAATGTCCCTGTAAAGTTGCTTATACCGTGACGCACACCATTCTGTCCCCCTCGTCTCTTCAAGAACGGAGAAGTGTGTTTCCTGCTTACTTTACTTTTATCCTGCTTTCTTTTTTCGGCTGAGATTTATTGTAGGTCACCCTTGGCTTGATTTTTCCACATTTGTTGATAAATAACATTTTCTGGCAACCCAACCAATTCCGACCAATCGCAGATGAGGGATTCCGATTAATCAGGCAATATTTTTCAATATTCTGTTTATTTTTAGATCTCAATTGCTCAAAATGGCGAAAAGTTTGGCAACATTTTGAAAAAATTGTCAAGGGTGACAGTAGAATAAATTTTTACCCTTTTTTCTACTTACTTTCTTCTCATTTTCTTTTTAATTTCTGTTTATTTTATTTTTATTTTCTTATTTCCCTCTTACTTTCTGCTTATTTTTGGAAATAAAGAAACATTCTTGAACAGGATTGGTTGCTCTTACTTTCTACATTCTCATATAATTTTTTGTATAAAAATAGAGTTATTTACTATTTTAGATACCTTGTTTTAACTTTTTATATTAGACTTTTTCAATACTCTATCGATAAGAAATGCTATTATTAATGTTATTAGTATTATCACATTCTCAATACTTTTTGAATTACTAATCGAATCGTCAATTGTAGTTCCATTTCATTATCATGGTACATTTTATGTGTTCTTAGATCACAATGTTATTTTTATAAATATGGGTAACACTTAAAAATCCTATTAAATTATGAATTTACTGATCCGTGAAGTCAGAAAATTTGGTGACCGTTGAATTTGAGGTCCTGCACAGGCATTTATAGGTATGTATCATTTCACTTGAGAAAGAATCAACTTCAGGACGGAGAGCATGAAGAACCATCAAAATATTAAATCCATGACTGGTACTGATACTGAATAGGGTGCAACAAATTATGTTTAGAATGTAGTATTGCATAATATATTAAGAATATGGTACTACATATTGCATTAAAAATTTGACATAGCTTATTATGTTAAGAATATGGTAATGCAAATAAAAAAATTTAGTTACAATACATGTTAAGAATGCTTCACTGCATATAACATTAAGAATGTGATATTACATCTTATGTTAATAGTGTTCCACAGAATATTACATAAAGAATTAAAACTGTGTTTGGGCTGAGATTTACTGTACGGACACCTTTAGCGTGATTTTTCCACATTTGGCGATAAATATCATTTTCTGTTCAAATCCGATTCCGACCAATCTCAGGTGAGGGATTCCGACCAATCAGGCAATATTTTTCAATATTCTGTTTAGTTTTAGACCTCGCTTTTGAAAAATAGCGAGATTTTTGGTGACTTTTTAAAAAAGTCTCCAAGAGTGACCATACAGTAACTTTTTACCCTGTAAAAAATGTAATAAAATTTTGTTTTGTGGAATGGAAATCTTATTTTTTAATAATTACCTGACATAATTTTGTAAGAAAAACATTTGATGTACCTAATAAATGTAATTACATAATTGCCGGTGATTTCAAATAAAAAATTCGCAACATAAAAAAATAAAAGGTCACAAAATACGTTATATCACAATTTAAAACAGTCACATTACACATACTTTTGCTTATGTCAGCATAAAAATACTGGCACTGCTACCGTATAGAAATTCGGCATGCCGATTTCTGAGTTTGCTGATTTTTTTTGGCGGATTTCCTTGTTTATCTGGCAACCTGATTCTTATTACTTCACAAAGATGGTGACTAATAACATACATATATGTAAAAAATTCAATTTTGGCAACCCTAGAATTTACGTCATCGCGAAAAAATTTAAATAACTTTTTCCCTTTTCGTATTTTAATTAATATTCGTATATAATTTCTTTTTCAAACATTCATATTATTTCAAAAATTTATCTTTATGCTTTTTATTTATCAAATTTATATTTATTATTTAGATGCATAAGCTCTTTTCAGGAATTTATTGCGTCACAATTAAGAAATTTTCACGGCATTATATCACAATTACGTCATTTTGGCAACATTTCTTCGTCCCCCAAAAAATTCAGAAATTGGCTAGTTCAAAACATGTTAATAACTTGTGTTACAAGCTTTATAATTTAAGCTTTAGGTAAAACTATACTTAAGGGTGCCCCCTTGGCGAACTTGGCAATTTTTGTTTAGATATCGATTTTATTGGCAATTTTTGTTGGCACAGAACAATCAAATGATCAATTGTATTCTAAATACGATTGGATTTTGCCCAGCTTGGTGATCAACCGCGACCACAATAAGTCGAGAATCAAGGGGGCACCCAAAAGTATAAGCTCACCAAGCTTTATTATTAATTGAAACTAATTTAAACTAGAAAGAATCTAGCTTATTTTAATAAATAAGCTGTGGTTTGTTTTGGTTAATAAGGAAAATATTTGGGTACTGATGCATTTTATAATAAAAGTATCATATTTTTAAAAAGTTTTTGTAGATGAAGAAGAACCGAAATGATGTTCTAGTCTTCTTGAATGTATTTAAAATTCTTTCCTATTCTACATTGTTGTGAAGTACAATGAGCATCAAACTTTAGAAATTCTTTTCAGCATTTCTTATCATTCGTTTCATGGAACGTTTGGTTTCGTCTACTATGCCTTCCAGCTGTATTAAATACTACTTCTGTAACTCATTTAAAGAATTTTCAACATTTATATCTGACATGAACTTGAAATGAAATTTGAAAACAAAATATCAAACTTTACGAGAACAAATTATATTTTCTTTAAATTTGCCATTTTTCTATTTTAAAGACATTATTATGCGAAAAGACTCTTGCTCAATATTGAAGGAAAAAAAGGCAATTTGTATCGATCTTCCTGCTTTTGAAATGAATCGTTATATTTCGTGATCTGTTGAAGAATTATAAAAGATCAATTTCGGGTAAAATCTTAAAATCACTGAAGTTTTCGAGTAAAATAAGAAATTGTTGTAAAAGTTGATAAGTATGAAGTTATAATCTGTCTTGAAAAAAAGAATTATTTTTCCTTATCTTTATATATATATATATATATATATATATATATATATATATATATATATATATATATATATATATATATATATATAAACTGCTTAGCCAAGATAAAATGTCGCAATATGTTTCATACAAACTCGATTTCCATTCATTAGTTAAAACTATTTTGCTTAATCCCTCCTTTTTTTAACAAAATTTACATAGGAATTATTATATATCAATAGAAATAATATTTGTGATAAATTTTGTATTTATCAAATAATTTTTAAAGTGATTAAGAAATTTATATTTATTTTTCTTCGCATTTTATTTATTTTCTCTTTGCATCTTCAGAAATATATTTGTTTTTACAGATTTAAAGATCCATTATATTTCCGACTGAAATTCAAAAAATATTTTAATGTGCCAAATTTTTCAGATTAATTAAAATATTTCTCAGTTTTATTCTGATAAATTTACAGTCACAATTTTTTTACGAATGTACTACTATTTCTTCATTTGAAAATAAAAATATAAAGCAAAAATAAATTTCATTTAGTTAAATTTACAGTCACAATTTTTTACAAATATATTACTATTTCTTCATCAAGAAATAAAATGTAAAGCAAATTTTATTCCGATAAATTTCAGATAAATTAACTATCATAATGTTTTACAAATGTGCTATTATTTTTTCATTTGGAAGTAAAAATATAAAGCAAAAGAAAATAATTAAAGGTACCAGAAAAATTAGAAAAAAAATAAAAATAGAGAGTAAATAATTAAAATTTGAAATAAAAAGAAAACAGTAAACTGTAGTTCTGAAATAATTGAATTAGAAGAAATGATAGCACCTTACAGTTTTAAATTGGATAAACCTTTGCTCAAATTTACATTTGGAAATTTTTCTTCACTTTGAGAATTCAATAACATTATTTATTTGCTTCGTTTAAAAGCAGTGAGCATCGAAAACATTAAATAAGCAAATGAAATTAAACCTCATTACTTACACTTTCGCATAAATCATTTACTTGATTAAATTTGCATTCATGAAAAAAAACTGCTTAATTATCACACTTTTAAATACATCCAGAAATCGAAATGAAATTTAATCTTAAACAAATATTTAAAATAAAAATGACACTAAACATAGATGACAAAAGAATAGGAACAACTGAACTGCAAAATTATCAATAGTGTTAATGAAAAGAAAGTTATTCATCATTAATAAAAGTAACTTGTATCGAAATTATCTTTGGCGCAAAAATAAGTTTTCTTGCTCCTTTATTAAATTTGTTCTTTAATTTAAATACTTTATGCAAATTTTTATGTATTGATAATGAAGCGTAAAGTTAGTGAATACACATCAAGATTTTTGTTCTTTTAATCTAAGAGAAATTATTATAATTTTTTAAATAATTTGCAAACTCTCAAATTTAATCAATAACTTTCACCGTTTTTTAAAATCCCATCGCGTATAATTTCCCAAAAGGAATAGCAAACTAATTTATACGAGGTTAATGCTAAATTTATTTTGTCTTTCTGAAAAGAAGAAATGTTTTTGAATTTCCAAGATAAAAGCAATTAAAATCATTAAAATGAAGGATTTTTTTTATTTTCCCCATAAAAGTAATCCAGAAGTTTTAATATTTAAGATGTTTATATTTTTCAATATCAAAGTGTTAATTGTAACTTTAATATTAGAAAATGTATTTTTTGATATTACAAACAATTAGAAAACATTCATTAACGGTATTTTTTATTGTTGAATTGATAATTTCCAAGTTTACTAAAAATTAAGTTGTTAATAATTTTTTCAAATATATTTATTTAACTGTGATTCCCTTCAAAATAAATATTTGTCCTCTTATTCTAATTTTAGAAAATATTTTATATTACGTTCCATTTCATTATAATATTCTTGGCTTTAGTGCCACGTAAAGATAAGGAATTTCACAGGTCATCTTATTTATCATTTTAACGACGAATAAGTTAAAAACTAATTATGAAATAAATAATCCCAAAATGTTATTTTTATACTTCTTTAATTTTATTTTTTCTTAATAGCCCATCTATCATATATAAGTTACTTAGCATGTTACAATGCATGAAATAGTGTGTCCGCCGAATTTTTGTCTGTGGTTTAAATAAGAATGGCTGTAAAGAATGAAATATAATTTGTATCATCTTGATATTTATATTTAGCTGACTTAAAACATAAGTTATATTTAATTATGAAATTTTATGTATAATTTAATGACTGCGAAAACAATATTTGCATTTATTTTAAAGTTGTATTTGCTAATGTCTTAATGCACGTCATATATATATATATATATATATATATATATATATATATATATATATATATATATATATATATATATATATATATAT
>JAPDSC010009262.1:9802-43274 GCA_026290005.1 Latrodectus geometricus | reverse complement strand
TATATATATATATATATATATATATATATATATATATATATATATATTTCAAATTTTGAAAAGGTAGAATGTTTTTGTCTACTCCAGCGAAGGTGATTTCTGTTTTCTTAATACACCGCCGAATGGAAATGCATTGGAACTCGGCTAAAAGGAGTTCCAACATCAATGTTTAAGGAATTCATGGTTAAAGGGATTTTCAGGAGAAGCATTAATTGATTTATATTTAATTGACCTATGAGGGACAACTCATTTTTACATAATTTAATTAAACAGTTATTATTGTATGAAAGGTTTAAATATTTTTCTCCAAAAACTAGGTCCACGTCTTACATTTGAAATGACAGACATGGCGATAGCAAGGCGTTTTTGGTTAAGAAATATTAGTTTGGGGAAAAAGTTATCCATTATTTTTTCGGTAGACGTCTGTAGTGATCGATATCTCGTGAGGTATATATCAAACAATTTCAGATTTATGCTCGTTGGAAAGGTGGCATTTAACACTAAAATATCCACTTGCGGTTCTATGTTTGATTAATTCAGTTACGAGTACAAGGTTTTAAAAATGAAAGACAACAAACAGAAAATTCGATTCATTTTCGTTTTTTTCTTGTAATGGCGAAAAAGATAGCCGGGTGGCTAAAATTATGAAAGGTGTTTATCGTTCTATAGAAGACTGTAACAACCCGTTACGTACAATTTTTGTTTCGTCGATTCCGTTCGGGTATTTTTGATGTTAGAGATGCACCTCGCATGTGGATACAGCATCGTCGAAAATTTCTATAAAATATCAAAAATGATCGAAGTTAACCGCATGTCAGCAGTCGTAATGCGCAAGACCTAAAAATCTACATGAAAGCTGTTTAAAACCTTTTTACAAAGTGAATCCAAAAGAAGTTACATAAAGTTCACGTAAAAATAATGGATTTCTTTTTCCCCAACCTAATATTAAATGATTTCTACAAGGTTTATTCTTTCGTAATTTATATACATCATAACATTACAAAATGGCAAATATTACAGAATGTAAAATCTACACACATTTTAATTGAAGAATTGAAATGAAGTTACTTTTTTAGTGGCTGTTAGTTAATTTTATTCATTTATTTTTCTCTACAGCTTAATTTCTTTCCGCTTGTTTTTCTTTTAGAAATTAAATTTTACTTCGAAAGTAAGCTTTGCAGATTTAAAAGCTTTGAATCGAAAATGATGACAGCTAGTATTTTATTAAAAAATAAATCTACATTTTTACTTGACGAAAATGAATAAAATTTTGATGTATGCATTGCTAGGAATTTAATTTTTGAGATTTAAATTTAAAAATACTTCAGCTTCGTTTATTTAATTAAATTTAAAACCACAAAGTCAAAATATTTTGAACTATCAACTTCTGAGTTACACGAATATAAGACGTTGAGTAAGTGGAAATCAATTGAGCTTCGTGGCTTTTAAAGTAATTACATTTAACATTTTAACGAATTAAAAATTGCGACACTCACTAACTTTGAATTAAACATCGAAGTAATGACAAGTTTTAACTAGACGATTTCATGAATGTCCTTGTCATTTTCAAGGTTAATGTGAATAAATAAAAAGAAATATACGGTAGACAAAATGTGAATCGTTTAGTGTTTAGATATTAAATTTTACTACTTTTTTATGACATATATTTTATAACATATACTTTTTTATGACAAATTTGTGTTTTACTCTTATGATATTTAATAAAAACAATGACTATTTTTTCACTGAACGTCCTCCTCAAAGAATTGTAAAAATAAGATTTTAAGATTAAATTAGTTTTTAAAAAGCATAAATATATTTTTGACTTATTCTTTTAAAAAAAGAAAGGACGAATGGACAATTTCCGATTCAAAACTAATTTCTAAAATTTTTAAAAAAATAATAAATGAAAATTAATTTACAATAACAAAAAATATCATTTTTTTGTAGTTTCTTTAAAAAAATAAGCTCTTAATTTTCAGAGAGTGTAAAGTAAATTATTAAATAAGCAGTTTATAATTAATGTGTAGTTAAGAAATCATTGAAAGTGCGAATTCAAGAAAGAAGAAAATTTCAAGAAAATAATCCTTAATATTTCACAAATGATAATGAAGCTTTGAAACTTTCTATTTAAAAATTCCTAATAATGTAAGATTAGAAATCTCATATTGTTAAATTTTTATAATTCAAGAATTTCATGTTATATACAGAAATTTTCGACGATGGACCTACCTGTGCGAGGTGCATCTTTCACAACAAATGTACCTGAAAGGAATCGATGAAATCAAAATGATATGTAAGGGGCTGTTACAGTATCGGCTATAAACACCATCCTCGATTTTCAACTGCCTTGTTTTTTCACCTTTTAAGAAAAACTGTGAATGTACTGCATTTTCTCTTGGTTAACTTCTATTTTTAACACCAAGTACTTTATAATAGAATGGACCAAATAAAAAACAACATATTTTTTTCAATGCGAAATGTAATCTTTTCAACGAGCATAAATCTGAAATTGCTACTGATACTGAAAGAGATAATGAACACTACAGTTGAAGTCCGAAAAAATACTGCTCCTCTTTTACTCCAACTTAATATATGCTAATAAGGTAAGTTAATGTTGTCTTGTGCCAGCTAGGCTGGCAGTATGGGGTGCGCTGCTGCACTTTTTCAACTGAATCATAATTTGGTGTGGAATCCGACTTCTTCAATACATACACACATGCCATAAGTACACATTTTTATATGGTATATAACCATAAAAAACCTATTTATTTAAGGAAAGAAAAAAAAACAAGAGAAAGAGAAAGTACAATCGGGATTCAAATCCAGGGCTTCTCTATCCGCAGGCTGGGAGGCTGACTACTAGACAGGGTGAGCGGCAGATAAGTTAATAAAATGTCAATAAGAAATTTTTTCCATTGATATCTCTTAAGAATATTTTAGTAGGGAATTTTATAATAGTTGCTTCTTTATTAATAATTTGTTACTCCAAATGAAGTCTTATATTTTTCATTGTAAAAACTTTATTTACTTAGTAATTTGCACATTAATAATAAAATGCGTTGTAGAAAAAATTAAAACATTTAGAAACGCTGCAAATTTACAGATCAAAAAGTCTTCGCTTTGAATTATAGTTAATAATTGATTGTTATCATATAAAAAATTATAGTTATTAATGACTTTTTTAGTTATTAATTGCTATTCATCGAAGCATATTGCAAGTTTTAAAAAATGACATATATGTAAACTAAATTTATTATAAAATAAATTAGATATTCAATTAGCAATTCACTATTAAGTTTATAAACATTAAACCATTAAAAAACTAAATTTTTATGGCTACAAACTTAAGTATAGTCAATATAAAAATTAATTAAATAATTAATTCATAGATTAATTGCTAACATAAATTAATGACTAATATGAATAAACAGAATATAATTTGTATCCATTTTCCGTGTATGTCGTTTTTATTTGGGGATTTTATTGCTAATTGGAATCCAAAGAAAACTGCTTGTTATGAAAAGCCAGATCAAGGAATAAAATAACCACCCAATCATTATTTAGTTCATTTTATTTGCTCATACAATCAAAGACTTTTGTTACATTAGAGTGGATTTACAAATTGCATGGTGCTTCTTAATTACACAAATGAAATGAAAGAACTTAATCCAATTAATTTCAATGGAAACCCGAGTTTTCTTATACACAGGTGCTTCTTTCAAATTTTATTAAATCACTGATTTTTACTTAAACATTCCCTACTTTTTATAATTCATATTAAATATATACTAATGAATAGTTATATTGTATCGCGCAGACATTTATTAATTATTTTGTATTCAAAAATTATACAAAATGTAATTATTTGATTAAATAATCACTTGTAAAGTAAATTATACTATGATATCCATCTTTATATAAAAAATAGTTATTAATTGAATTATATCTAAGTGGAGATTAATATTCTGGTCTCCGTTTTTATCTATCAATTACATAAATATTTCAACTTTTCAAAATTTAATTATAACTGTTATTTGAAAACCAAATAATGAATAATAAATTTAACATTTTGTAACAAGTCATATAATAGCTTGTAAAGTAGAAAAAAATATTTAAGCTTCTTATTAAAATCCAAATGTCTAATTACTTGAAATTAATGTGATGAGATTTCAAAGTTGCAAATAAAGATATTTAAATAGTATTTTTAGTAAATGTATATTTCTTAATGAAAAAATCGGGAAGAAATTTATCTTTAAAAAAAATGCATAATTTTTTTCTACAAATTATTTTTGCAGGGTCAAAAATTGACAGTAATTTTAAAATTATGGAAAATTTCATTTCTCCTAACAATATTGGAAATTGATAAATCGTTTCTTAGAATAAGTTTCTATTACAAAAAGACTGAAAACTCGCTTGGCTACAAACTCTTCCAAATCACTTCATTATCTTTATTTTTTTTAAATGTAAAGAAAAAATTATATTGACATGAAATATACTTTTAGTCAATTATTTTTAAGACTTCTGAAAAAGTAATAAACAGTAAAAAATTCCCAATTCAGTAATTTTTGAATTGGTATTTCATAACATTAAAACATGTTTATGAGTTTATGAATTTTTCATTTTTAAGATAAATGTTTTGAAAAAAAATAAGTGTTTTCATTTTTTCATATTAAAATTTAGTATTTTGTTTTACATTCCTATAAAATTTCGCTGAATCAACATTTTTTGTGAAAACAAGGTAAATATGGATAGAAACTAGTTACGGTAAAGATTTACTGAACGGTCACTCTCGGGATTTTTTCAAAAAGTAGCCAAAAATCTCGCCATTTTGCACAAGTTATGTCTAAAAATAAATAGAATATTGAAAAATATTGCCTAATTAGTCGGAATCGCTTATCTGAGATGGGTCGGAAATGGCTGGGTTTCCAGAAAATGTTATTTATCGCCAAATGTGAAAACCTCGCGCTAAGAGTGACCGTAAAGTAAATCTCAGCCTTAGTGGTAATGGTATACTATTAATTACCACTAGACGACATATTTTACAATCAAGGCATAGAGATTTTGACATAGGTTATATCTTCTTAAAAAAGAAAGTTTTGAAAAATGTCAGAAAACAATTGAAATTTGTGATATTTTGTCTAAGGTCGGTGGTACCTTTTAGCGACTTTATCGCTTGCACCTGCTAATTTACATAGCACCAAAATGTTTAATAACTAAGCAATTAGTCGAATTTCTCTCCCATCCTTTCGAAATTGAAAATCCAATAGGAATAGATCTTATAATAGAGAAATTAATCCACAAAATTAATGAGATGCTCCTTTAGATGTTAATTTTATAGAATTAAAACATCCTGAAGTCAGTAATATACTGAAGTGGAGATTTAATGCAATTCTTTTTAATTACGACATGCTTCGAACTCTAAATGAATAAAATTAGATGATACAATGACTTAAGAAAAAGAACAAAATTCATTTATTTTTTCTTTGATAATAGTCTGCTGTTGCCATACAGTTGTTTCTATGGTAACACAATAATTTCTTTTTTTAAGAAAAACTTGTTGCCATCCTAAGGAAACTAAATCTTACAAAAATTAAAAATAAGACGAAGAGGAAACAGAAAGGTTAATACAATACACTTACACTTCAAGACTATAAGCAACTTAAGAAGTTCAAACAAAATAAAAGGAAATCTTAATAAGTCGTGACTCAAAGGACTTCATTATTTTGATAATTCACGCAATGATTAAATCTAAGCTATATTAGTCACATTAATTTTAAATTCATTACACATATTTATGAATTAAAAATAACTCGTCGGAAAAAATATATCAGAACGTGAAAACAATTAAAAAACACATTTAAATATTTAATTCGCTTACTCCAAGGGAATTTGGATACAAATATAAATTAATGATAGAAAATTATTATATTTTACAAATCAGTAAATAATTTAAATACACTCCAGCATAAGTTTTTACTTAAGATTTCTTTTATTTCATCTACATTACATTTTCACTACACAAAGTATTTACCAAATTTTGTTTGATACCAAAGTTTGCCAATAATTTCTCTTTCTAAAAATGTGGCATATTTCGAGTAGTTTTTGGAATTCTATTTTACTAGAATTCTTTTAAGCGATATTTTTATGGAATTCTTTGAAATGGTGATTAAGTGACGTATATCTCTACTCCGCCCCGTTCCATTTTCCTTTTAAGTGATGACTTATCCTGAATTCCGCTTGCATGAATGACGAATAAGCGAGGGTAAAAATTAATTGTCGTATACGACAACGAATAGCGTCTTACTAAAAATGAAGAGCTATCCATATGACGATTTTCCCAAGTTGGTAAAGAATTTTTAATTTCTAATGGAATATATGAAATTAATATAGATATTTAAAGTATTGCTTATTCCTGGAGATAGAGAAATAGAGAAAGAAATAGTGACTGACATTTCTCTTTCGCTCTCTATTGCCTATATAATTAATAACTATCTTAGAAGCCTATAAATTATTCAACTTTTTTGGATATTTTGTAATTCATAAAATAAGGAGGATGATATGAACCAACTTATTGCAATTATTCGCAGAATAGAAAAATTTCTTTTATAGTGAACGTTAAAATTGAAATTTTTTTTACCTGTTTGAATGCTGCTTTATTTATAAACGTCATCTACTCGTGTTGTTAATTTTATGTTTTTATCGTTTCTTTAGCAAATATTGTCTGTATACGTTATTAATTGCATGTTTTTCTTTATTGTTTTTGGTAAAGATTAGAATGCAGCTTTATCTTTTCTTTTGAAGTGTTCTTTCGATGTTTTATTTGATCGGAAATTTAGGACAATGATAACAACAATTATGTTATTATTATCATAATTATTTAAAAATAAGATGGCCCAACTCCATAGCCGTTTAGATAACTTGACATATAACTCCTCTGGAGTTATTTTCTGAAGATTCGTAAAAGACATACTTTACGGTGGGAAGGGTCAAATGTTGATGACTTAAAGGGGATGAGTTGAACAGCAATAAATTCCGTGTATAGTGACATATAGTTGCTCTTTCCTATCATTAATTCCCATATGACAAATGACACACAAGTGGAAATCGATTGACTGGAGTAATAAAAGTTTTGATTCTATCTAACATTTATATAACTATTATCAATTTAAACTTATCGTCGTTACTCCATGAATTATTTAACGTTAAATTGAGGTCAACGTCATTTTATAAATGCTCTATATTTAAAGGAGTCTTAGAAAATAACACTTTTAAATACTGGGTATCTATAAAATGATAAAATGACTTTATGATGTGCAAATATTGTAATATAATCATCCATAGAGAGACAATTGTATTTGTCAACATATATACATATACCTTTATAATCATGCTGAAATGCCTTTTTTAATATATTTGGAATATTTATATCAACCAAATTAAGAAAGATGTAACCAGATAGAATTCCATTGAAGCTTTCTATTTTCATATCGATGTAAACTTTGTCATTCTAAATATATATCTTTTATCTGATATAACAAACTTTAAACATTTTTAACTTTAAGCATTCTATAAATAAAATAAGAACAAATTTTAAATGAGACAATACCATTTAAATCAATTTAAATGTTTAAAAAAGATATGAAATTATTATAACTTATCGAATTGATTTATATTCGTGAAAAAAAATGTAAGAATATTTTTGTATCTCTAATGATTATTCATGAATTTTAACAAAAGTATTAATTTTTAGAAGAATTTCTTAGTTTTATGCAAACAGCATGCATCAGAAAGATCATTTAATTCAAAATTCAAAGGTAAAGATGCTTTGAAAGCAAAAATTCAAGTGCAATTTAATTTCATTAAAAGCATTGAAAACTTTTATCTGCAACTTCCTATTTCTTGCTCTGCATTTATTCATTTTTGTGCCTAACTCAAATAAAATTCTTTTGTACATATTTTAAAGAATACATTTCGCAGAAATCAATCTTATCATATTATTTCAATTGAAAAATTAATTTAGAATTTTGCAAAATTATTTTTTTCAAATAATTAAGCTGCTGTTATGATACTATAAATATTTCCTATAACGAAAGTAATTGCAGTGTGCAAAAGTTATTATTTCATAAAAAAAAAAGTTCTAAGGATAGTAATTAAAATAATATAATTTTTTCTTGTAAAGGGAATAATTATCGGAATGCTTATTTAGGCAAGTAAAAGTTGCAAGTAAAGTATAACAATTCTGAAGAAATATTGAGTTTGAAACAATCAACAAATACATTTTTTATTAATTTAGTTACTGATGAGAAATTTCTATAAAAAGTCTTAACTTATATTTGATAAACATGTAGATACAATGCTGATATCAGAAGCATTTTGTTCTCCCGAAAAAGTTTCTACATTTTATTAAAAATTTGAATAAATATCTTTATTTAGATACCTTAGTATTTTTTCATTAAAAAGTATGATATATAATTTGTAACACATTTTATATTCGATCTTTTCTTTTATTGGGTGATATATAAATCATTCCTATGTAATAAATTCTGTGTAAAATGTAAATCATTGTTCATATATTTTAGATTCCGTGTCACAACAGTCGATCAACACGATTTATTCTTTTCATATACTTTTTTTTCATTTCTTATTGGTACGGATCAAAAGAGTTTCCTATAAGATTATTTCCCCCCTCCCCAAATCTATTTCAATTTGTAAAATTAAAATCATTTGTCCCACGAATTTTTTTCTGATGTTGAGTTGAAAACTGCTGCATACTGGGAATAAATTTATTTCAGGATATTCGTCTATGTCTCACAATAAAAACTGTTTCCTTTTAAAACTTTGCCATCAATTTAAATCTTTGTCAACACTGATTTAAACTGCCCGTAAAGTTGCTTATATGGCAATGAGATCAATTTAAACCACGTAACATTCAGCTTTAGAAATATTATCTCCTAATGAACGTAAGTTTGTGATTTTTCTAACAATCAAAATTCTCACCTATAATATAATATTCTCATCTATACATAATAGTTTTGAATAAGGAAAAAAAAAACATTGATGGCAGAAGGTGTCTGCTTCTTTCACACCATCCTCAAAGTGTAATGTTTTGAATTACACTTTGAGATTTTGTTTAAAAAACAATTTTTTTAAAATAATTTTTTCTTTTTGAAAAAGCATTGTCTTATCTTGTAGCTTAGATGCTTACACTTTCCATTATTTGCCGCTGGTAAGAAATTCACTTGAACGTTGATGAAGATTGCAAAATTCAATATTTATTAACTTCATAACTATAGAAAATTTTTGAGACCTCAATACTTTATTAATTTTTTTCAGTTAATTATTTGATGGAGATTTAAAATGTCTTTGGCAATACTTTCATGATTCCAATTGTTACACTTTGCTCTTTTTTTTGTTTAAATCTACATTTAATCAAGTAATATAGTTTTAATCATTTGGAATTTTGATTTGTATATCAAATAGAAAAAAAAATGTCAGTTAAGGTTTTCAAAGAAAAAAAAAACTCTTTTACTGAAAACCCATAATATAGGCACACGTTTTGGTAAATTATTAAACTAAATAAGCATGCTGTAAGATAGTGTTTCAATTAATTTCATTATAATATCATTTTTTTCATGCAAAATCTTTTTGATATATTTCGAAAGGTCAGGAATTATTCCAGTAACTTTGCAATAAATTTAAAATAAATACTTAATTTGCTTTAACACTAGATCAACTATAAAATATAAGTTATGAGGAGTTTTCCTTAAAAAAAGTTTTCCCATGAGCGACTGAAAGTATTCAATAGAATTTTTAAATCGAATTTATAAAGCAAAATAATATTTTCGACACATTAATTATTTCATTTCACTTCCTTGTAACACAATTTATTAGGTTTATTATAGTTTTTTATAAATAATTTTAATTTATAACAAATATTACAAGAAAGATATCCTTAATATGAGTAATATCTCAAGACTGTTTATAGAAACTTTAAATTTGTGATGGAATTTAACCCTTAAGCGGCACCCCGAGTGAAATTTCCTTCTTTGAAATTTTGAAGTTCGCTTTTTCAATTAATTTATTTGTGTGATAGTTTTTAAAGGTTAATTATTTTGCATTATGGATATACTGTAATATAACTTAAATAAAAATCATTTATATTTTAGAATAAAATTAACACAATTCATAATTAGTAAATATTGCGTATTTAAATTAAAAAAAATGAATGATGCAAAATTCATCAGTAAAATTATATATTTTGTCGAATGTCTATATCTTTGCCTTGCTGTTCAAACTATTTCAAGAGAACAGTTTCTTAAAAGTATTGAAAACGTAAACATTGTATCTATTTTATGTACTTATTTCACTAAATTTTTTATTTACAACCAAAACAATGATTCATTCTGAATTGAAGCATAAAACCAAAACCAAAATCCTATTTACCATATTCTGGGAAAATAAACATATCAAAAGAAATATCTTGCTTGAATCACGAAGATATAAAAGATATTAAATTACTTTATGTATAATCGAACCGAGGAAAATTGCATGTTCAAAGAAGTTTTGTTTTCTTAGAAATTGAACAAATGCGTATTAAGCTTCTTTGAAAAATGTGTTTCCAAGACAAACGATATTCTTTAATAAAAAATTAGAGTATTATATTAAAGTTTGTGAACAAATAAATATATTTACATTCGAAACTGAAAAATAATCTCAACGGCCTCAAATGTAAGATTTATATGCTAAATTGTTTTTTAATACATTTAAAGATTTAATAAAGATTAAATAAAATATTGAGTTTCAAATTTAAAAATTCATGAAAATTACTTATCATTTGAATTCTGTAAATTAAAGTATTTTTTCGCAAATAAAGCTCTTTTCTCTGAACTTCTGGGGTTTTAATTTAGGAGAAAAAACATTTAATCTTATTCGTAAACAATTATAAATTTAAAATTGTTGAAAAATGATTTGGAAACAAGATTAGAAACAAGAAAATGAAAAAGATGTGAGTGGTTTTTTTCAGTGTGAGAGCTAAAAAATGGTATTTTTCTTCTTTATTGGGAACATAAATTCTTCCGAAAAAAACATCTAAATTAATAAACGTCATTTTTATTATTAAAACTCTTAAATTAAATATACATTATAGAATAAGGATATTGAAACTCTTAAAATGAATGAATAAAGTAAAGAAGAATGTGAAATAAAATAAAGAAAAATGAAAAATAGCTCTTGATTTTTAACGGTTTAATATTTGACACTCTAAATACCCTCCAAAAAACTGCAATTGTGCAATGTTGATATATTTTAGCCCTCATTTAAGCTGTCTTTCATAATTTTCAAGGGGAACTTAAAAAAAGGCGAAGGAAAATAATCTATTATACGTCTTCGCTGGATTATATATGAGTGCAAAGGGATATTATACCAAAATTATTCATTTCTTCAAAAAGAAAAAGCCAGGAAAATATTGAATTTTTTATCAGTCATTAAAGGAACCATCACTTTTTAAAATATTTATTCCTTGCTTACAAATTTTAATTCAAGGCTATTTATTTTTCATAAGGCATATTGTAGATATTAGTGAAAGTTATCTGTAGTATTTTGAAAAGTATTTTTACGAAACATCAATGAATATTTAATTATACATTATAGAGCTTAGTATAATTATTTATAGGTGAAAAAAATCATTTATTTCTATAAAACATGAGTTAATAAAAATTTAACAAACTTTTTTGCTATCATCATTGGTTCATTTGCAAATTATTCTCTGAAATATTTTGCAGTCTATTGTGTGTATCCTCCATGAAAGAAGTCTATTAAAAACTTCAAAAGAATTGAAGTGAATACAATATAATGTATTAAAAAGCCTCAGAAGAACTATTTATGAGTGGAAAGAAAACAGTTTCTTAAAAGCATTGAAAGTAACATAAACTTTGTCAAATATTTAGTAATTTTTATTAAAAAGAGTTTGAATTTAGGAGTAATTGCTTGCTTGAAATATTAATTATTTATATTATTAACATAAATTAAAGAATCAATCGTTATTTCAAATAATTATGTAGTTGAGAATTATGTAGAACTATATACAAATAGAAAGTAAACTTATTAATTTCTCCAAAATGAATTTTTTTTATCAAATCGTTTACTGTCTATTGAATATAAAGTTCGTAAAAGGCTTTTTAAAATATTTATTAAAAACATTTTTTTAGACTGGCACTGGGTGATTAATCCTTTACCACAACAAGGCCAGAAATTGGTACTCATTTAACGTCACCCAGCGGGCACTTGTGAACCAAGTCACGGAGAAGGGTAGCATTACCCACGTCACACCACCAAAAACCCATTAATAGGGGGGGGGGTTCACATTCATATATCATCTCAGGAAAGGACAAGAAATACAGAAAAAGAATGTACATCCGTGCCCGAGGTGGTATTCGAAACCTTGTCCTCCACATTTATAGTCAAGAACGCTACTTAATAATAACATTAATAATAACAGGCGACTTAATAATAACATTTAAAATCATATATTATTAAAGATGAATGTTATCAAATAATTTATTCTTTTAAAAATTAAATCACTGCTATATATTTTCCTAAAAATGTTTTTCTTCACATATTTTTAGTCATGAACACATTTTCTTCAGGAAATGTGATGTATCCATTAACCAAAATAATATCAACACATTTTCCCAGTGTTTTAATGTATCTTTTTATTTTATTTATTTAAATTAATTTATTTGAGAATTATTTTTTTTCTAAAATTAATAATATTGATACAGACTATTTATATTTATCTTAAAATACATTTCAAAAGTTTGATATTGAAACAAATATGCATGCAGTATTCGGAAAAAAAAACTGAACTTTTCTGAATATTTTCTAAAACATTTATACAATATTGTTTAACATACAACTATATATTTTTATTTCATTGATTTAAATGATTTTATTTGAAAATTATTAGCCTTTACGATACAATTTATTTAAATTTTTCCTAAAATAAATTTCAAAAGTTCCAAATGGATAAAAAAATGCACGTGTATACTATTTAAAGAAATATTTTCTAAAAAAATGTATACAGTATTATTTAACATACAGCTACAGTTCCTCAAACTGCAGAGGACATTACAAAAACATTCAAGTATAAAATGACAGACGGAACTTGGATAAAGGTGGAGGTCGTTTAACAAAAGAAAGAAGTAATCCATTATTCCATGAACACTTTGACATTCAGGTTGCCATATTTTCCTGAGAAATAAATCCATCATTGAACCTGGTTTCCTGTTGCCTATCATTACGGACGAGAATGCTGTGAGCATCCTTTTGTTGTCAGAGAAACAGATTTGAATAAGATCCGATCAGTTCCAACAGTTTTGCAGGAACAAAAACTGGAATTGACAGGCCAGATATGATTAAGTAGATTCATGGGGAAAGAATGATTTATTTCTTTTTTTCTGAATCGATATTTAATGTGGGATATAACCCAGTAAATGAAAGGGGTTCACATTTAAGGCACCTCAGAAAAAGGATGAGACTATAAAATATCATGAAAAGGTTCAAGAGACAGAGAGACTGCGCTTTTGGTTTAGTTTCCAAAAATATGGAGGATGAGACATCTAAAAATAGAGAAATCTCAAAATGCTTATTATATACTTGGGAAGGTTTCTTATTTTCAAATAAATCTCTGCATTCCGGAAGAGTTTGGATTTAGTTGCTGGAGCATGCAAAATATTTCCCTTCGCTTATGAAATGAAACTCAGGAAAGAATTGATGGAATAATTCAGTATCATTTTTATAAAACGAAGGCTTTAAGAAAAACCATTTTATCTAAATTCATGCTTGAAGAGCAGTATCGGAATCTGTAATAATAGCTTCATAAAATAAAACTTAAACAAACATTTTTATTGATAAATATTAATTTCACATTATATTATTAATTTACTAGTTATAGATTAATATATACTAGTAAATTTATATTTGTAATGAGCAGGAAAGAGCTACCATATTTACAGATGATAACTGAGTGCTCTTAAAATTTCCCTCCTATATATAGTGTAAGTATAAATACAGAAAAGAGTCTATACTTTTTACTTTGTCCCAAATTGGGTGTTATTGGGGGTAAATATACCCACCCCAATAAGCTAACCATGGCCTAATGGTAGAATAGAGTTCTGTAAAGCGAAAAGTCTCGGATTGGATCTCAGGCATTGTTATATTTGAGATATGTACGTTACGCTCATACCTTTTCAAATATATGTGTCAGGAGTTTTTCAGGTTTCCTCTATTGTAACACTTGAATATATCTCGCCATCTATGAATAATAATACCTAGCAAAAGCAATTTATCTAATGAAAAAAATGCTCTGCAATATACTTTGGTCTATAAACGGTTCTCTATGCTTTTTCAAATCATCAATCCTATCAGCCGTTCACGTAAAAAACAGTATATGTTTAAATTACTTGCTATCTTTATCCCAATGATTGAGCTATTTTTAAAATTCCTGTTGTTCAACAGATTTTTGGAATCGAATCCAGGACTTTACATTCTAAAGAAAGATACCTAAAGATTATTTCCAATGCTGTGTTAAAGTGATTTGAAAAATTGTTAACATTTAACATTCTTCTAAGCAGACTTTAAGAAAATTTTCACATTGATATAAATTAAACACATAAAACAGTTTTCATTAACCAAACCTGTATTTTATTTTTGTAGGTGCATATTACGTTCATATGTAGGCACAGCTGCAATATAATCCATTATGGAAATTGCTGAAATTTTTTGGGCACTAAGAAATGTTGCTGAAATGATGTAATGGCACGAAGATGTAATTGTGACATAATAAATACCTAAAAAAAGCTTCTAAATCTAAATAATAATAAATTTAAATTTCATACATAAAATGCGTAAATATATATGTATGAAATGTTAAGATTTAAAAAAAGAAAATTATAGAATTTTAATTAAACATGAAAATGGAACAAAATGTTCTGAGTTTCTTCCTAATGACGTAAATACTAGGGTTGCCAAAGTAGAATTCTTTACATAATTCTTATTATTCTCCATGCTTATGACATAATAAAATCAAGGTAGCCAAATAAACAAGGAAATCAACCAAAAATTTCAGCAAACTCAGAAATTGGCATGAAGGATTATACAGCATTTGTGCCTGTATGTGTAATCAGTAGAAATTAATATCCTAATAAAAATGATACTGTCATTGAAGTGACACATGAAGAACTATCAATGAATTTCAGTCAATTATAAATGCACAGATAACCAATTTTTTCTCATTTTTTATTATTCTAATGTAATTTCAAATTAATTATTTTAATTCCTTTTTTTTACTATCAAAATAAATAAGTACGATAAAACTGAAAAATTTTATACAAAAAATAAATTCATCTTGGAAGTATTTGTATTTTATCTAAAAGAAAGAAATGCATTCTTTATTTCTACACATCTCATTCTACATTTTTGAAAACTAAATAGCCCACTCTATCATTCTCGTGGTTGTTTCGATGACATTTTATTATGCATATCTTTTTTATCTTTTCTAAATTTGAGCTCTTAATGCTCACTGGATTGTATTTCAATATTTATTGATGTAGAAATAAAACTTAACTTTATTTTATATGTCCACTCAATCATATCAAGATAGTGAATTTCAGTTATTTTATAGCAACTATTCAAACGAATGGGTCCGATTTGAACGAATGGAACATTCAAATTTGTTTTTCTGACAATAAAGAGATCCATAATATAACCTTTTCTAATGGTAGATATGAAGAAAGTTATTTCAATCACATGGATTTATTTCTTAAGGAAATGTGATAATATACATTTACATTATATATACACATATATAATATATTTACATATATATACAGATGCATTTATATCAATGTATACCAAATAGCTTGTCTCTTTAATTAAAAGTCTCATATTTTTTGTGTTTACCGGGAACTCTTAAACGAAGGGTTTCCTAATATACTAAATTTTTTTTATAAAATTAAATAAAATTAAAATTAAAAAATCAAGAATATTTTAATCTAATTTAAAATAACTGTAAATTAAAACATACTTTTTCAGCAATATTTTTTTATTATGAATTTCAAGCTTTATGCCTATTTTTTACCAGGAAAAGAAAACATAAGAACCCAGATCAGTTAGATATATTTTATTATTTTTCTTTTTCATTATTCTTAATTTTATGTAACTAATTAAATAAAAATAAGCTTGAAGGTACTGTTTATTATTAATATATTATTTTTATAATGCAATATTTAACTTTATGAAATATAATAATAGAATTTTATATATAGGTTTATAATTTAATTTATCATTATCTTATTTACTTTCATTCAAATAATTTTAGGTAAGAGATATTTTAACGGCTGAAAATTAACAACAAAAAGACTTGGGCATTAGCGTTGTTCTCAGAATATGTTTTATTTCGTAAAATGACATAAAAAATATTTAATTACATTCATTTAATTTAGATAAAATACTATATATTTTAAAAATAAACACTGAAATATTATTCATTCAAATGTTTTTAATGGATCTCATAAACACAGTTTTCATTTACCCAGAAAGTATTTCTGAGCTATATTTAATACAAATAAAATACAATAAAAACTTGTCTTCAATAAGAAAATGTAAATTATTTTATTTGTATTTATTACAGTTTTGAGTATTTTACCATGATTATAAAATAAAAATATTGCTTGACTAAGGAATTGTAGACGGCTTTAATGAACCCTATGGACAACTTTGCATTTTAATCTCTCACAAGTACCTAACTTTTATGTTACTTGTATTGAATAAAAACTCAGATAGAATTTTTGAGCTTTTATTCAATCTAAGTAGCATAAAAGTTACTTGTATCCATTAAAAATAATAAAGGGAAATATTTTATTTGTTTTTATATTAACTTTGAACATTCTATCATTAATATTTCATAAACTATTTTATAAATCAATCGCATGGATGCAAAAACAAAATGTCACTGCTCTTAATTTATTTTATGTCTTATTCTCATTTTTGAATTTAAAGATTGTAACTTTCTAAAATTGAAATATTTTATTTGAATTTAAAATAAAAATGTAGCTCACTTTTAAATTTCGTTTCCTAAAAAACCAAACCATGCATTATTCAATTCTTTTAAGAAAATGAAAAACATTTTTCTTGTGCCTTAAACTTCTCAAATTCGATTATATGAAGAAATTTAACATCATCTCTTGCGCTCCATGTGGAGAATTGTCTTAAGATATTATTTTTTTCGAATATGAGAGTCTTTACTTTAAAATTTTATTCCGTTATTTTAGAATTTATTATTAAATTTAAAATGTAAAAAGTGAACTTAACTGACTGAATGTTTTAGACACATAAAAAATTTTTGAACAGCTGTTTGTGTAATAAAAAGTAAAAGAAAATTGTAGAAATTTGATTTAAATTGGACAAGAAATTTATAAAGTACAAATTATTTCATGAAAAATATTTCATAATAAATTTGTATTTTAAGAAGTTCTGAATTTATTTTAATTCTCTTATTAAAATTTAAATTTAATTAAGTTCAGAATAATCATAATTATAAATCTTGGGAACACTTGAAATTTCTTCACGTAGGGCAAATATTTTATTTTTCAATTATCGAAGTTAAGAACAGTTTTTAATTGCAAAATATATGATACTTAGTTGCAAAAACATATTTTCTTTTGCAGTGTATTTATCTAGATTTAAACAAACTTTACTTGTAATAAAAAAACGTTATATTTTTACAATATGCATTTCCTAAATTTGGTGGCACACTTTAAGAATTAGGTGACACTCAAAAAAGCCATGGCACAGTGGCTGAGAATCACTGACGACAGTTATTGAAGATAAACAGTTTTTAATTGCAAAACATATGGTTCTTAGTTGAAAAAAAAACATATTCTTTTTTACAGTGTACTTATCTAGATTTAAACAAACTTTACTTGTAATAAAAAAACGCTATATTTTTACAATATGCATTTCCAAAATTTCGTTACACACTTTAAGAATTAGGCGGCACTCAAAAATGCCATGGCACAGTGGGTGAGAGAATCACTGACGACAGTCATTGACGATACGAACAGTTTTTAATTGCAAAAAATATGGTTCTTAGTTGTAAAAAACATATTTTCTTTTACAGTGTACCTATCTAGATTTAAACAAACTTTACAATAAAACTTTGTAATAAAAAACGCTATATTTTTACAACATGAGATTCCAAAATTTGGCGGCACACTTTAAGAATATAGTGGCACTCAAAAAAGCCATGGCACAGTGATTGAGGATCACTGACGTATACATACCTTTCGTATGGAAAATGTAGAAATTCTAGGAGTAATTTTTTTCTTGAGAAAATCGAAATATTCTAAGTTTTCGTTCTGATTTTATAAATTCCTCCATTCTTAGAAAAATATTATGATATTTGCATTTTTATTTTTTTCTGTAAAAATATAAAAAGAAGTTGCTTATGATAAAATAATTCTAGTTCTACCTAATAATATTTTCAGTATTTATTCGCAAATATATTCATATTGATTAAAAATGTCTTTTAATTAAGGAATAGTTTTAAATTAGAAAAGATATATAGTTTTGACTTTAAAAAATTATTAGTGATTATTCATATTCTTAATAAATAATATGAAAATTAATGTTTCAATGAGAAAAACATGTATTTTTTTAACAAAATTTTGAAAATTATCTTTTTAACGTTATGATTATATAGTAAGCAAATACTTTATAAGGCTGAAATTTCCTTTGCAAGAAGTTTTCATTACCGATTTGAAAACTAATCCAATAACTTAGAATCTCGCATTTCTAATATTTTCTAAATAAGGCTATCGGAAATCCGATAGAGAATATCTTTAGGGATTATTGAACAGAGTCGTAATGAAGGATCAAAGGGAGAAATTTTATATAGAATAAAGTTTATACGCTACTAATTTATTGGGTTATAATCATGTTATATTTTGGATTTCTTTAAAAAAGTAGAATTTAACTAATGTTATCTAGAAAAGATGTAAATACTTTTTTGAATATTATTTTATAATACTGAAGAAAAAAATATAGAACGCGCATATTTTAATAAATTTTATCCTTAAGGCAATTAAATGCAGATTATTTTAAGAATAGAGAATTTAGTTTATGATATCTATTTAAAGTTAGTCATTTCTTTTAACAGATCGAATGTTTGAAGAGGGATGTAGGCTTTATGGGATATGGATAAAAAGTACTTATATACGATTTATCCCGTCGACCATTTCCATGAAAGATAATGTCGCCAAATATTAGGATTTAATATCGATGTTACAATTTAATGTTCGTATGAGCTGCTCAATTTCGTAAGCTCATATTTTATATTTCTT
Source organism: Latrodectus geometricus (assembly GCA_026290005.1). Classification (NCBI taxonomy): domain Eukaryota; kingdom Metazoa; phylum Arthropoda; class Arachnida; order Araneae; family Theridiidae; genus Latrodectus; species Latrodectus geometricus. Next base: position 23,874 of record JAPDSC010009262.1, on the reverse strand, counting down.
AGTTTTAGCTCAAGTTTTAAAGTTATAATCCATTTCCAGTAAACATGTCAATATAAAAATTAAAATATGAATTAAAAATTAACTATTTTTTTTAAATGATGTCACTATATAAATAATATTTTTCCATAAAATTTTGAAAAAAATATCAAAATTTAGGACTTGGTATCCATTATTCACATTGGGGTTACCTAGAAAGAGAACCAGATGATTTGGCATTAAATCGCATCATTTGATGACTTATTTTTTTTCATGGGGAAATGGTTGATTGTATAATACGTTAAGTACCCTAAAAAACTTAATTTAAAAATGAAAATCAGACCTAAGAACTTGTAATTATTAATAACAAGCCGCATTAATTAATAACTTATTAATAAATAAATTAAGTTATCGCTCTAATTTCTTTACAAATGTTGTTGTTGCTTATCTCCAAGAGGTCTGATGGAGTCAGATTAAATCAAAGAATTCGTTGACGGAAAGGAAATTGATGACAAGACATGGGGGGGGGGGATGAAAATATCGTCCCATAAAATATTCATACAGTCCAGGATATGTCAGGAGATGCCTGGTATTTGTGGCATTTAGGACAGACCGGGGAAGTTTTGCTACCCTCTACAAAGATGGGGCATTTCAGGTGGTCAGAGGTGAGATAAGTGCAAAGTGCAAAGTAAGTGCTGGATTTCCTGTCACAGGAAAGAGATAGAGAAAGTCCCTGTTTTATACCTTTGTAGTATATGTATAAAGCATTTACTACAAAGTTATATACTTTTGTTTGTACAAATGTTAATAGATATAATAAACTAAATTATCATGTTAAAATAAACCCTATTCATTAGGTTTGGAATAAATGCATGGAAATGAAGCTTTACATGGAAATATCAATCTTCCTGTTTTTTACACATTATAAGCTGTGTTAGTGTTACAAGACAATCACCTAATCATCTGTTCTATTGTTAATTTCAACCCATAAACTTCCCAGCACGGCCTAGTCAATTTTAATCAGAGCAGCAATGATGAGAACTTGTTTGTAATCAATGATGTCAGTAACGTCTATCGTATCTATTATCTTTTATGTATATTCCCAAAGAAAAAGAATACAGCAAACTTTAAGGTCCGGAGATCTTAGAGGCCACTTGATGAGTACGAGATTCAAAATGATTTCTGAATGATTAATCATTATTTTGCAAGATAATATTAATTGGAATTGAGGAAACATAATGAAATGTGCAATGATATATACAAAATATTGTGCCTTTTTTGTTGACTATTAGAACCAATTTTATTGGTTATTTTAATGGTTGAGCTTTTTATATTTGAAACCTTAAGGCGACAAAATATAGTGAATCATATGTAATCACATTATACACAAATTTTCCTGAAGGCAAAATAAAGTATATGAAAAGTTTTCCATTCTTTTTAAAATAAATACAAAATTCTAAGTTGAATAGAGCAAAAAATATTCTCTTAAAACAGCATAACATTTCACAGACGAAATTATATATTCAAAAATAAAATTAAATGCAATAATTAAAAATTCAAAGATGTCTGTAACAATAATATTGAAAAATAAAATAAAAGATATCGTTTATATGTGACGCAATTAACTATCATTAAAATTTCTATTTCTAATGTGGATTAATAGTTTTTGAAATTCCTCTATAATTTAAAATGAGTAAATTTATTTCTCCCCCATTTTGTAACTAGTATTTAATTTGTAATTAATAAGTAATTACTTTAAGTAATAAGTAGTTGTATTAATTGTTTTTTAAATTTATTTAATTCAAAATCTGTGGATTTACTTTCCCTTAAATATTTTTATTCAATCTTTGAAATAGTTAACTCAGTTATACATAAAAATAATAATTAGAACTGTAATAGTTTCTTAAACTTTCTATGTATTAAAATTTTAATATTCATATTTTAGTATACAAATGTTTTAAATATTCATATATATTTTTTCATATGCATTCTAAATAAAAACAATGGAAAATTTCTTAAAGTTTATACAATTAGTTAAATTATTGAAACAAGAATGAATTCTTTTGGAAATATGTGTCTTGCATAAGTATTAATGCAGTAAATTTACATTTATGAATTATATTATCTTGAAATTTTGTAATTTATTTTTTATTGCTGAAATTATTACAATTCCTTAATTGGGCAAAATTTGTGCAAAATTTATTTTTAACACATGATGAAACATGTACTACACAATGTCATGTAAAAAGTACATGAACTCTTATTATTAATATATTATAGCTTATTTTAGATAGAAAATCTTTAAAACATTGGTTGTCTGTAATAAATTTGACTTAGTTTATTCAGTTCTTTTACTATCACTTTTTATCAACAAGTACTAATCAAACTGAACCTACTGATAAAGTGGACTCCTAGTCATATATTCATGAATCAAATGGGAATCGAAGTCATGAACTGTTGAATTGAAGATCTTACGAATCAGTCTAATGTAAATAAAATATTAACATATAAACAGTTAGAACTATGATCAATAAAAATATTTTACAAGTTAACGCAAATCATCTAATCATTTCTGAAAAAAAGACACCATCCAAATACTGTTTGACATTGTTGATGATGGTGTAAATACAATGATATTATTACAAACTGTATAAATTGTTCAAAGAAGAATATGGAATGAAGTTCATTGAGACAAACCATTAATTTTTTTGTGTGTCATAAATTCTGAGTTAGTCTTTCGTCTTTTGGTTCTTATTATTTTAAACTGTAAAAACATTGGAACCATATCTAGGATAAGCTCTAGTAGGATGGATCGATTCTGTAGCGGAATATATGTAACATTTTTATAAAAGTGTTTGAGGCCGTGGTGGCCTGGTTGGTTATGGCGTCGTTCTCGTTACCAAAATGGGGGGACTTCGAATCCCAGCATAGTCGAAGATTCGTCGTGTTCACTAATTGCGACTGGAGCACCTTAAAATATGCCGGGTCGCAATGTCTTCTATGTTCCCTTTACAAATTAATACCTGTGGGGGTGGTTGGAGTTATGCTTTGGGCCTTCAATAGTTTCAGTCTCTAAATTGGAAGATTCAAATGGTGCTGCCATCTATGAGCCAAAAGTCATACTTCCACCTTCGTATGAGGGTGCTCTATTCAAAAAAATTGAAGATGCTTTCTCTCTCTGACTTCATTTGCCTAGTCTTTGAAGAGCGGGCTTGGCGTTGCCAAGCGTCACCAGAAACAAAAAAGTGTAAAAAATGATAAACAGAGAATGGAACGAAAGAAAGGTTTTAGGAAAATCTTGTTCCATCAAATTTACAGAAGAAAAACAAAAATGCCTTCTCTTGTTTAATATGCTCATATTATGTATAGTAAGACGTACTAAAGGCATCTTAATTAGTTTATTGTGACTTTACAAAAGTAATGCATGCATAAATTGAGAAAATTCGCATTAAGAAGAAATGGGAAAATATCAGAAAAAGTGAATGAAGAATATGGAACTCATTGTTATACAATCTTATTTTACATTCACTAATGTTAATCAGCTTTTTTTTTAAACAATTCCTAATACTATTCAAAAAATAATATGATTAAAAATAATTTATCACTCATCAAAAATGTACTTACCGATTTCAATAAAAAGGGTAATTTGCAGAATTTCTAAGCCTATTCTGCGTTTTTTCATGCTTTTTAAATTTTTTTTCCAATTCACGGAAAAAAATTAATTAAGCTATTTCTTTTTCATGTCATCATGTTTAATGAATAATTTTATCATTAATCTTTAAAAAATGTCAGTCTATATAAAGAAAACTATTATTTTGTATGTCCATAGAATTTTTTATGTAATTTCAATTGCGGAAACCGCCACACAAAAACAGAAATGAAACTTTTAAGATGTCAGCCAGTGGATAACTTAAATTGTAGGCCGATGTATTTGGAAATTTTGATTACAGTATTTGTGTAACTGATGTTGTGATTTGAACTCACTGAAAAGTTATTCAAGAACTGAAGAACAGAGTTGTCACCTCTTGTATTAAAATTATTATCGAAAACTAAACTGGTGGATGTATAAAAACATATATAACGCATGAGATTTTTTTTTCATATTTTTACTTAAATTCCTTTTTTCTTTTTTTAAAAAATTTCATATTTATTATTTCTTGAATCAATGTATTGCTTTCACCTTCAGAAACGAACATGTTTTCGGTTTTCCTAACACGTTGCTGTTTAAAAATGCATTGGAATGCTGATCCAGACCTCAGTATTAAACATATAACCTCTTAACTAAAGACAATTTTCAAGTGTCCACTTAATTTTACCTTATTTTTTCTGTCAGAAATGTGAGACATAATCTTGCAATGATGATAATTTAAAAAAAATAGCAGATACCATTAAAAACCGTCCCGATGTTCTATCCTTGGGCAAGGTAAGGTCAACTCATCCTTTCATCCCTTTAGTGGATTGATGAGACCTAGTATCAAGCATGCTTGGGAATTAAGTACTGGGGATTTCGTGTTAGGCTGACCAGCTAACCGAGAGATATGATTTGCACCCAGAAGTTCTCAGTCAAGAAAACAGATATGGGCAATCTAGGCCTTGGTCCTTCGATGGGCTGTCGTGCTACATTTTTTTTTTTAGTTTAGTAAATACCATTATTTTACCAAAATAACAATTTTTTTACAAGTAATGTACATGTTTTGCACTAAAAAACTAAATACTTGCCAGTTTTATTAGTTGTAAATTGCTAGTTTCATTTGCTTGTATAAATTTTATATTAATTGTTTTACAGTTAAATCAAATCTTTCACATTTAGGTAATCATAAATTAACATGAAGCAGTCAAATTCTTCTAGTTGGTAATGTATTGGGGAAAATACAAAAAAAAAAAAAAAAAAAATAAAATGTTGTAAAGATATACAATAGAATATTGGAATACAATTTTAACAGAAATTTTCAAGTTTTGCTTTCTCAGGCTAATTTTTGTCCTATTATGTCTTATTTGTAATTAAGAATAAATATTGTCATGCCTTGACAACAAAATTAGTATTTTTCTAGTAGTTAAATAAGTTATTACAACTCTTTCTCCATTACTATATCATAGATCTGAAAAATCTTCTGCAGGTGACATTTGAAATTAATATTTTTAAATGTTGAAATCCTAAGTTTTGCTGTATGCGAACACAGAATTTTGTTACTTTTTCAAACATATTACTCTCCTTAGAGAACAATGAATACTTCAAGTTAATATATAATATTGTATATTCGTTTTTGTTGAAATACGATAGATCTACAATTTTGAGAAAAATATTTACTTGATCTTCATAAATTTATTTAAATTATTCTGAAACATACACAATATTTTCAGCAATAGATCAAAATAACTTAATACTATATAATGAACGCCGAAAACAAAGTAACATTTCAGTTTCAAACTATGTTCAAATAATATATTTCAACAATTTTCAGTTTGATATATCAGTAAACTAATCATATCATACATTCAAATTTATATAAATTTAGAAGAAAACTCTAAATCTTTAAGATTTAAAAAGAACCAATAATTAAAAGAAATAGAGAGAGAATTATGAGAATTTCTTTTTTAATTTCACAATTGATTAGATTATCAAACTCATAGTAACTGCATAGGTTTAATTGGATATATATTTGTTCACAAGAAGTTTCTAGCATTTTGTATAGTCTTTCTACAATAGAAAAGATTTCAAAACTGTGAATAAACTTATCAACTATTCAGATGAAGAGAAATTTTTTTTACATAAAAAGCAATTAAAGGAAAGATGCATCAAATGTAGAAATTAAGAAAATTTCTTATAAATTATTCTGATTTTCCTATATTTCAGCAAAAATCTAATATGTCCCAAAATATAATTTAATATTTTTCCTAAAAATTAAGAAATGTCGGAAAATGAGCAGAAAACAAGATTCGACATTTAGCATTTTCAAGCCTAAAATCGTTTAAAATTGTTATAACTTATTTTTATCCTAAGATAATTTAGGTGTAATTGAGTTTTACGATATCATATTTTTTCACTTGGAAACAAATTTGAAGAAAATGATGTGGTATGATATAAATTTTTATTACTTGTTCTCGGCAACTAATGTGTAAGAATATGAGTAAGCCTATTACTTTATTTTTTAATACGATGAAACATGTTTTGTTAATTATTTTTTGTGTGTATATACGTACATTACTGACTGTCACAATGCAATATCTTTGAAGCAAGCATGTAGACTTGGGAAATGTATATCATGAGTTTCCTCTCATGAGATAAAAATCATTTACATGGCAGTGCACATCACGGGAGATGTAGTGCCTAGAATTTTATGTATACATATATATATTTCTTAAGCTGTTTAACTACATTTCGTAGAAGACGTCGGTTGTCTTTCCAGCAAGAATCAGAGTGATAATAACCAAAGAAAAATAGTAGCTTTTATGGATTGCTGATTATAACTTCAAAGAAATCAAGTATTATCTTGGAGGAAACTAAGGATCAATGGAGTGAATCACACTTACCTTTTAGCACTATTACACGTGAAGACAGGGCATATTGGTCGTGTTTCAGTGATGGATCACAGAGCCTCATCACGCATCATAGAACACCATATTAATTCTGTTACGCATTATTCCGTATCCAATCAAGTAATTCTACATTTTTTGGAGCTGAGTAGAATATTCATAGGGCATTCATCTTTTCGTTTACTATTGACTCAAATCAAAGCGCTTGGGCTGATATAGCACGAAAAAACAAGGATATGGACAAGGAAAGACGTTATCTTTACTGATGAATCCCGTTTTTGCCTGCAATACTCTCTAGATCGGATTGGAATTCGGAAACACCATGGTAAAATACTGCTCAACTGTTATGTTATCCATTCCCATATCCTTTAAGTATGCATTACTCATGCATTGAACATTCATTGCTACACGGTTGAGGTTTTGGAACACATAAACTACGCATACTCACTTGCCATGTTCCAAAAGGATAATGCATGGTCATATATGGTACGCAATGCTCACTCTTCTTTTTATCCGCAGTGATTGTTTTCTTTATTCCAAAAGATTGAACTTCTCTTTGATATACTTATTCTCTCAGTCTATCGGCAATCGAAAATGTGTGATTTTTGCTTGTGCAACGAATGAATGATATTTTGTGTACTATAATATTTTGTCTCTTGAAATCCCTTTTTGTCTTGTCTTAGTACACCTCTGCTACTATTTATTTAGTATTTTGTACCAACGTCAAATCCAATCAAGTGTTCATTTCTGACATTTGCTGCGTCTGTCAAAGTTCATAGTTCTTAATAGAATTTGAAAAGGTCATCTCTTCCTCATTCAGATGTAACTAGATGGTAGCACTACAAGCTTTCTCACGTCCCCTATCAAGTCTGAAGAATTTGCTTTTCATCGTTCAAATGACACTAGATGGCAGCCTAGTAGTGAATCTACTTTTATCTGAAGCTGAGACCAAGTAGACGTCCCTAGACCTTGGTGTGCCAACCTGAGAGATATTGATTTGGATTGGGGGCTTTGCGATCTCGAAATTTTTAATGCATTGCAATTGCTATTAGTGAACACTGTGCTCTTTAGTCGGTCCCAGGCTCGAACTCACTTCCTTTAGGTCGCGAGAAGACGCTTGCCCGCATGAGATATCATGACTCAAATCATTTCCCTTGATTGCTTAAAAAATTACCATTCTTTTATGTTTTTTGTTTCCATATTGCTTATTATATATATTATTGTTTGTTATATATTCTTAGAAATTCCCGGACACAAAAGGAGCTGTTAGAAGATACTGGTCGACACCACATTTATAAAAGGTAGGATAGTGCTTATGTTAACCTTCAAATTTAAGGACACGAAGATCTCCATTAGCAAATCTAGAATGTGTTCTGGTCCACTCTAGAACCCTTGAAAGCAATGGAATCACCAGGACCACCACCCGAGTACCAATCATGAGCAGATGGAATGTTCATGATTGAAAAGATGTACGTTATAGAAGGCAATAATTAAATTACCAGACACTCCTATAGAAAATACCAATAAAAAAATCATTAATTAAGAAAGAAAATGTGGAAGATCAATTCCAAATTTCAGGTAAATAATATTAAAGTTGTACATATATAGCTCATTATTTATAAAAATTAGATTTCTAAGCAATCACAAAAGAAATTTCTATTTTCTTCTATATACTAAAAGGATGTAAACTGCGTTTCTTTCTAAATTATTTCTATTCATGTTCTATTCTTACGAGGAAGTAAATAAAATTGTCTGTCTCTCTCTTTCAATTTTTGTATAAATGAGATTGATACAGTTGAATACTAACGTTTTCTCTTCCTTGTTATGGTATAAGAGAAAAAAAAATTCTTCAAGAGAAAGGCTTCATTTCCGCTAAAGAAATATCAAAATATAATTGTGACTTTAAGTGCACAAAATGTTAATTACTGATTCTCTTTAATAAAAAAGGAAATGCCAATTTCCGGATGGATAGATTACTATTTGAAATTCAAATGACTTCTTTGGTGTTATGGTGAAAATTATTTTTATCAAAGGAGTCATAGACTCATTTCTAAAAGGAAAAAAATATTTTAACAATACAATTTATTCAAAAAGAAGCAACTTTAATAGGAAGGAAGTCAACAGATATGAGTTGCATTTCACGATAAAAGTATAGTTAAGAACTGTTTAATATTGGATGTTAGTTAAGACTTCTAAGGTTGATAATTCCGATAGAAGTGATTTCGTTTGTAAATATTCGTAAATAATTTAAATGTTAATGTGTTATATATTTTGAATACTTCAAAGATTGTGCATGGAGCGTTTATCGATTTTCTATTTAAACAGTAAAAATTTCACTTATATTTATTTAGAAAATGTCACTTCCTTTTTCGGATTAACCGTTAACTAAATTTTGCTTTCGTGAAATGAAAAGTTTCTTGAATTTTAATGAATATTTATGAATCTTAAAAAATTATGCATATATTTATAAAGTGTATGGAAATCTATCGAAAAATACATTTCTTATATCTTATAAAGAATAAGCGTGTCTTTTCCTCTAAAATTATCGTACATCTTTTATTGGGTGTTCAAGGTATTTTAACAAAAGAAAATGAACCTTATTCGCAGATCTTGTTCTGAAATTGATTATTTTTATTAAATTATTAATTTATTTTATATAATGAAATTTGGAGGTATCTAAATTTAATACAAACTTGTATTTTTAGTCAATCCTTTTATTGGATTATCTTTCGCCTTAAATTTATTTCTAATATGATTTTTTCTTGGTTTTGTGGAACAGCATTTTACAGAGAACTAGAACCAATCAGGTTTTTGAATTTATCCGCAGTTGAGTAATAGAAGATATGTGTTGCTCTTCTTGCTTTTCCGAGTTTCCTCCCTTGTGATATATGCATATAACTCATTTGTGAGTTGTCCTCCTGGACTGAAATTTACGTGATGGATATTTTAAAATCCTTTACAACATCATTAAACTAAGCACTAAATGGTGTCAATTTTTTTTATTTCAGTGATTCAATTTTTAATCATTTATAGCTACTTTATTGCTCAATTGATATTAAAAATCGGAAATGTGATTTCAGAATTTTCAAACTTAAATATTTTACACTGCAAAATTTTGATAAATTTTTTTATGTAAAATTAATTGTAATTGTAGAATAACGAAATTTTTTAATTACCATTATTTTACTTTCATTTCACAATAAAATTACGAAATATATGTATTTAGATAGTTCGAATGATTTATATAAGTTGACGTTTAAGCTACAAATTTATTTAATGTACAGAGATAGAATTATTCATTTTGAATTTGTAGAAAAAGGACAACTGATCATTTGTTTAATTTAATGTATGCTTCAAGTAATCAATTCACTTGTTTAAAAAATTAAAAAAAATAAATAGAACCACTGATAAGCAATAAGCGAAAATTGTTCTTTTGAATGAGAAGCATTTCAAAATGAAACAAAGAAAAATAAAATTTAAAAAGAAAATAAAAATATTTTGCTTCTTTATTAGAAAATAGATTTGTAGGATTAAGCAAACACGAGCCTTATCGAATGAACTTTGGTGCTCATTAACTATTTATATTATTCATGGTATAAATTATACTAGTTAATGTTGACAGGAAAACAAGTGTAATTCTTAAAATAATTAACTGTTTACTTTGTAGTTTAGCAGAAAAATATTTTTTTGTAATCAGCGTTGGATGAAAGAAAGATCTGTATTTAATAATGTATCTCTACAATTTGCATAATTCTGAAGATGAAAACATCTTGTCAGCAGTAACGATAAAAAGTTAATTTTACTCTGTTGAAGAAAATATATGCCCTCAGAAAAAAATTAAGCCTGATTGTATGAAATTTCATATATGTATTGTGCTTTAAATGAACAATTAAAAAAATCTTAAGAAAAAGATTTTTTTTAATTGCAGTAAAATTTTATTAAATTTAATTAAAATGAACATATGCAGAAAAATATACGTTCATTTTAATAAGATTTTAAGTTACTTTTGTTGGTTATGCAAGCTGATAGTCGGCGTGTGGCGAAGTCTTATAAATTATCTATGTCCGGGTTTGGTAGATTCTGTCACGAATTTAGTAACTCACCAATTAGATCCGTAGTATTCCGTGAGATAGTTTAAATGCGTTTCTCAAGATACCTCGAAAACATTTTGCTAACTTCTGCAAGTACCAACATATCACTCCTCTGTATGGTGCCCTAATGTTGACACTTCCATTGAAATGGAAGCTGTTGACGTAAATTGGTTCAATCTTCCTAATTTGGAAGTAATTACAAAGCAGATGATAGCCAAAGGCTTAACTTGCCAACGCAAATTATCCTTTCAGTTGGAAGACATTGTAACAACGACCTATTTAACGTGCCTAAACCATTTCTTTTAGCCACAATGAATCTTCAGCTAGGTCAGGAATTGAACTCACTGCCTTCCGAAAATGCGAAAGACGTCTTTCCCAATCACGTTACAGCAACCTTATTGAACAGGGATCTATTGACCTGATGAAAAAATCGCTAAAGATTTGTAATAAATGATGCGTGAATATTGCAGCATGTGGCTGAGCACTATCTTGTTGATAAATCATTAGTTTGATTGCTTGCATGCATAATGCCACTATCAAAAAATATAAAAAAGTGTACCGTGTCATTAACTGTCATTTTGAAGCATAAATAAATGTGGTCAGTCTCAGTAGTTTGCTTTCAAAATTAACTCTAAAGATTTATTACAGCAGGATACCACTGAAAATGAAAAGCTAGATTAAAATATGCTATTAAGGTGTTAGATTAAACTACTGTCTTCTTTGTTACCATACATTTACATAGTACTTATCATTATAGAGAAAAAATTTGATAGCAACATTATCCCATCCACGCATTGATCTTGCTTACAACTGGAATTAAAACAAGATGACACTATTTTTCTACAATATTTGGTATCCCTTGTAACTTTGGTTCATATGAACTGTCTATGATTCACAACTACTAAATTGCTTCCATCATCAATTTGTTAAACCGACCTTTTCTCTGAAATTCGTGGTGTAACCTCTCTTGAAACTTTGAGCGCAGCATTTAATGCCGAGTTCTTAGATCATTTAGATTTTAGATTATTAGATCTTCGTTGCACACTACGTTGTACAAACAGCAGGTAAACCAATTATTTTTTATACTGAGAAACGATTCGTTAAAAAATCTTCTAGAGAAGATTTTTCGAAAACATAAAGAAGAAGCATACATAAACAGGAAATGGGTCAGTGAAATCACAACTATTTCACTTTGGCCAAGGGACAGATCGGTTGCTATTTTTCCCTCGCTACTGGCCACGATTGTCTCTCTAAATATCTATATCGTATAAAAGTACTGTCTTCATTATTTCATCTGTGCAACGATAGGAAATGGACGTGAACCATTTAAGTCGTTTCCCTGCACTGAACTCGGGACGATTGGGGGAGAGATACTGGAGAGCTCGGCATTGATTGTAGAGTCATCGAGTACACATTGAAAGCGAAACTTCTTAAATTTCTTTGAATAAAGAAATACTGAATATTGTCTATTTCAATTTTTAGATGAATGCATGAACTTGATTTTTTAAAATTGCTTGCTTAAATACTTTTTTGAAAAAGTCAATATGTTACACAAATGTTAATCTTTTCTATAGATCATCAAGTTCTCATCATCACTAGCAAACTTATATTCTCTGGTCGAGATTTTCAAGTATACATGTTTGTAACTGAGTTTGAATTTGATAATGGTCTTCTTGATTGATTTCATAGCCCATGTTGAGTCTGCTGCACAATCTCATTCCAGACAATTCTGTCTTCGGTCTTCCTCTTTCAGTTGGTTATTTTCAAACATTTTAGGTCATTCTGCACATCATCCAGCCATCTTCTTTTTGGCCTTCCCCTTGGTCTTTTGCCCCAGCAATCTATGGCAAATTTCTTATACTACATTGTGTCTTCTTATAAGACAAATGATAAAATTTGTTTGCAGTCCTGTAAAAGTTCTGTCTTCTGTTCAATAAATCTAGAGCTCCAATGACACAGTATTTTCATGTCACTTCCCATTAAGATCAGCAAAGTGAACCATCATTTGCCTCGGGCAGTGATTGGGAAGGTGACCACATTCTCCTTTACTGGGCTGCTGGCGCTCCATGGCGACGTGTCCAGGTTAATATGAGTCATCCAAATTCTTTCCGATGATGTAGAGTGGGTGTGGAGAGGAGGGTGGCAGTTGAAGTGTGTCACCAGACAGTGGTTCAAAATTAAGAGGCACTTGGTGAGGACGAGAAGGCCAAACCCGTTAGCTTTAAGGTATAGTCCGGGGCTCGTCCATACCGTTATGCATCTGTTCCATAAATTACGGTATCTACTTTTCACCTCAGGTATGGATGTTTGTAGTGCTTTCGAACACTTAAATCATGGATTCGGATCCAATTATCCCTTGTATACAAAAAGTGACAATAAAGTGGTAAATATGCTAAAAGATAATATTGCCGATACAAGCACTTAGTTTTTGTGTTCAGACATACATAAAAATCACGATGTTGCCATATAAATAAAAATTTTAAAAGACAGAATTAAAAAGCTACAAATAAAAAATTAAACAAAATTTTATTTTTGTATAATTTTTTAAATTTATTAGAACAAGTATATTATAATTTGAATCTGAATGTAATTTAAAAGCAAAATAACTTAATTATAAAATAACAAAATAATTTACTTTTTTACTAAATTTTACTAAAATTTATTAAAATAAATGAAAATTTTCTCTACTTCTATTCAAATGTTAACTCTTTTTTATGTCTTACTTTTTTGAAAAAGGAGAACTATGAGTGTTTGTTTTGACAACGGATGAAAAAAATAACTGTTTCAAACTCTCATGAGGCTAAGTAACCCTAGCACCTCATGGCATTTGTCTCAGATGGCGAAGAGATATATGTGAAGGCTATAAAGTAAACATCTCTGGTACACACGGAATTTGAAAACAACTGTCACTGTCTGTTCCCAAAAGAGCCATATCTGTTTCCTCATCGATGAAGAATATCTACAATATTTGCCATTATAGACCAAAAATGTCCTTTAGAGTCAGATTATGGTTGTCTTATTTTCATCATTTCTCATGGAAAAATGTTTTCAAGGAAGAATTTACATTTATACAACAGGTAACAACAGCATATCTGCAATAAGATGACAATTGTTTTAAAAGATTTATGTGGGCATATCGAACTTGAATTTCTAAATTGGGCAAACAGGAAAAAGATCTTTTTTTTTTTTGAAGAAATTGAGGAAAACTAAGTCACGTAATAATACGCTTTATTACTAGAAGAATAACAAAATTGTTCTCTTGAGAATTGGGTTCAAAACTATTTTGTAGCTCATATCATAATTTAATAAAGAACAATTCTTATTTTGATATGACAATTTTGATATGATAATTTGATATGAAATTTTGATATGATAATTCAAAATACATAGGTTCATTGTGTACTTCTTATATAAAACGTATTTTATGGTAAATTATTTACAATTATTGGTTTTTTCTTATTTCGTATGTAT
>JAPDSC010009254.1:0-10112 GCA_026290005.1 Latrodectus geometricus | reverse complement strand
AGGAAAAACATTTCCAACTTTTGGACAATTTTAAAATTTTCTGGACATTTAAAGTGGACTCCAAGGGCATTCTAACTCCTACAGACTTCAAAGGACATCACTAATTGGATCTGGAACCTCTCCAACCGCAATTTTCAATTTCTACAAATTTACTAGTGATCCCGGCCATGCGGTAACACCATCCCCTTTTAAAATTCAATTAAAAATAAAATTAAAAGTATTTAAGTAACAATTCATTATTATTGCATTAATATATTATTCTTTCAACCTAAATTTACCCATTACTTGCTTTTCTAAGCTTAATAAATAAATATATTAATCATCTAGTTTAACATTTCTCAAATTTTCCATTGTAACATGTTTTAAAAAATTTTTTCAGAATTTTCTCAGTCTTAAAACCACATTAAATACTTAAAAATATGTTCAAATCTCTCTCCGCCATAGTTTTTAGAACATTATTTGCTAAACTTTTTATGTTACAACATTGAATCTGAAGGTTTTTGGAAAAATTTTTGCAGTGAGTTAACTTCAGGATTTTTTCTAAATTTTTTATATGTTTCTCTGGTTTTAAAACCACTCTCCTCCCTTCAATAGAAGTCTAAAGTATTCCCCAAACCAATTTTTATAACATTTTTCCCAAATTTTTAAGCATTGCAAACTATGCTTTTATTTTGAAAAATTTATTTTCCTAATTTTCGACATTTCGTGATTTTTTCTAAATTTTTCGGCGGCCCCCTAGCTTATTAAACCACTTTTTTTCTAAACTTCATTAAAAAATCTTCTCTCCGCCGCAAAAATCATCTCAAAAGTCCAAAAACTTTCAGAGTTACACTCATTTTAAATTTTTTCTTGTACTGCATTTTATTCATTTTTCATATGTAAACATTGTAAAAAGGGAATTTCCCCGCTCTTAGCCTCGTTCAGTTCTTAATCTGCTTGTGCCAACCTTTATTTTTTCCTAACAATCAATTGGCCATCTTCTACCTGCTTCTGCAACCCCTAAACTAAAAATTCGTGCCAACCCTCTGTAAATTTCACTTTTTCCACAAATTTTAATTTTCTACCCGTATTTTTGTCTTTTTAGCCTTTTCCTTGCAGTTTATTTGATTAAACTTTATTACTTTTTTCTGTTGAATCCATTTTTAACGTTTTCTTTCTTCCCCCTCTATAACGTACCCCTCTATTCCGTAATTTTTGGTTTTCTTTCCTTCTATTCTAAATTTTAGCATTAAATATCAATAATTCGGTCCTAATTTGGTTACATATATGATTAACCTTTACCACTTTTTTCCAAAGAATCTCCCTAAAACGTTTTTGAAAACTTCCGGTTTTAACGAACACCCCAATAACGTAATTTTGCAGTTTTTCAGTCTTTTGAACCAGTTAACCCAACTTAAGCCTTAATTTCACTTGTAATGGTCTAATTTAAATTGTGTTTTAATTAAACTTATTACTTTTTAACGTTGATTATCAATATAACGTTTCCAAATCACTCCCTTTACAACGAACTTTACAATTTTGAAATTAATTGTTATTAGGTTGTTTTTTATAATTCTTATCATCCATATATTCTAATTATCCAAATTAAATTACTCTACATATACCATAACTCCATATTATTCCCTGCTTTACGTACCTCCCTATATCGAACTTTTACTATTTTCTTCCTTTTAACTATATAAACACTCTAATTCCCACCTAAATTAATACTACAAATTATTTATTTTCATTACTCTCCAAATAACACACATATTCACAAATCCCCTTATAACGAACCCCTCTATCTTGAACTCTCACAATTTTGATACCCAACTCTCTCAAAATGGCTTGTTCACAACACAATCCAAAGACTCCACCTTTTTCAACCCCAAGGAAAACAATTTCATCCCCGAACTTACATCTTCAAACTAAAGATTCATCTATATATCAATCAAAATCAACTTACAGCTCTACAGAAGACACACACATTGACCTACCAATTAAACCATCAACATTACAAACACCTTCTCAAAATTCTGAAGAATTCCCATCTCACAATGGAAATATTGGAAAACTTCAAAACCTGATACTCTCTAAAAATGGAAACAAATTCTATTTACCTAAAGAACTCGGAGAAAAAGGACTAAAATTTTTAAAAGAAATCACAGGAAATACAAATCATATCAATAATTCACCAAACTTGGTACCTAATTCACAAAACACTCAATCAGACAATGACATTAAAGAACTTAACCACACTATTATCCCAAACCTAATCTCCAAAATTGATAAACTTAATGACAAATTAACAACACAAAACCAACAATCACACCAACCTACCAACATAGACACTCCAACCAAATCTTATAGTGATGCACTGAAACAAAGTAATGCAATAATTATTAAAAAAACAAAAACACTAACTTCTCTTAATTCATTAAAAGACATTGAAACAAATATTCGCCCCACCAAAATCTTTAACAGACCAACCTTTCTAGAATTAAAATGTAAAAACCCAGAAGATGCCAACAAACTCAAAAAAACTCTCTTGGAAAAACAAATTCATGCAGAGGATAAAAAACCTCAACTACAAAAAATAATCATACTAAACACTACAGAAAAAATTACCAAAGAAATCCTATTAACCACCATTAAAGAAGACTTAAATCTTTCAGAAACAGAACACACAATTAAAATTCTTAATCATAGGAAAACACTCAGCACACAAAATCGTTATAACTACATTTTAGAATTACCACGTCCATTAGCTAGACAACTACTTTCTCAAAAATTCCTTATCATAGGCCTCTCCAAATTTAAAATAGATTTCTTCAAAACCATCAGACGTTGTTCTAAATGCCAAAATTTCACTCATTCCTCCCATGAATGTCCTTGTAAAGCGCAATATTGTGCAAAATGTGGAAAATGTCATCCTACCGAAAAATGTAACTCTAATCACTTTTTCTGCATCAATTGCATAGAGGCTAACAGAAACGGTGCCAACTACAATATCGAACACGCAGCCTTTGACTTAAATTGTCCCTCATTTAATGACTACACTTCACAAGACTTCCCCTTTTTCTAGAGCAATAATCGGCTCTTGATGTCTTCGGAATTTGGTCTTTCATCTTTACAATACACTTCAAATACCAATCCTGCACAGGAAAATTTTCAAGCTTCACCAAATTCTTCCTCGTTACAAATTAGCAAAAATGTTAATAATGATAATCTAGCAACAATTTCCTTTGACAAGTTAAAACTCCTACAAATAAATCTTCAAAAAAGTCGTTCTGCTCAATCCCAACTGCTCCAAATTACTGATAATAACCAATATGATATTATTTGCATACAGGAACCTTATACCTTCAAAAATGTCATCAGTGGTATTCCACTAAAATGGAAAATTTACTATGATAATGAAACTGACAAACCCAGATGTGCAACAATAATAATTTCACCAATCAACCCAATCCTTCTCTTCTGCAATAGAGATATTGTTATTCTCCTACTAAACTTCTTACCAACCCCAATCATTTTATTAAATATTTATGCACCACCAACCGACAACCTTGAAGATATCTTAAACACAATACAACCCTTTCTAACTAACTACCAAAATCACGCCATTATTTTATCTGGAGACTTCAACGCACCTAACATCATTTGGAACTACACATCAAATACTTCAAGAGGCCTTCAACTAGAAAACTTCATAGCAACTAACAATCTGAATATTGTCAAAAATACAACAGGTGAACCAACTTTCATTGGTCCAAATGGAAAGGGTTGGCCCGATATGGTGCTCTGTAAGGACATCATTTTCCAATTTGTTTCAGAACTTACTATCAAAGAAGAGGAATCATGCTCAGATCACCAATATATTGAATATACAATCAACAAAACAAACATCATTAAATTTAATCGAAGATACAATAGCAGGAAGAACACCAGAAAATTCATCAAAGCAATTAAAGAAAACCTCCAACCAATTAATCAACAACTAAACACCTGTAAGAATCACAGTCAACTTGAGGAACTAACCAATCACTTGATCACAATTTGTAAAAATACCGCTGACAGCATTTTTCCAATCAAGAAACCTTCAAAGAGATTTGTTTTAAGATGGTGGAATAGCAATCTCAGATCTCTCAAAAACAAAATTAAAGCATTAAGAAGACGTCTAAAAAATGAAAAAGATGAAGAAAATAGAAAACACTATCTTCAAGAATTTAAAAAATCCTTGGCTAATTATAAAAAATCAATTCTCCTAGCAAAATTAAATAGCTGGAAACAATTTTGCAATAATACTACAACTGCTTATGGAGTCTTGGAAAAAATAGCTACAAATAAAACCTTCTCCTCAACTATCTTCGTCCCGTTGGAGCCTTCTAACCTACAAAACTAAAACCCTGCAGACATTTTAGAAAAACTCATCCTCACTTCATTTCCAGCAAACCCAGAAAATATCACAATTGACGCAATAACCCCTTCAACAAACAATAACGATTTGGATCCTCCTTTCACATTCACAGAACTCAAATTCACGCTGAAAAATCTTAATAACAAAAAAGCTCCAGGTTTAGATGGAATCGATAATGCGATACTCAAACTTATCTTCATAGCCCAACCAAATCTTCTTCTACAATACTTCAATTTATGTCTTTCCCTTAATTACTTCCCAAACCACTTCAAAAATGGACAAGTTGTCTTTTTCCTTAAAAAAGGTAGAAAACCAACGGACCCTAACTCCTATAGACCAATCTGCCTTTTATCCTCTATTGGAAAAGTCCTGGAAAGATTCTTAACAAATAGACTGAAATTCCATCTAGAAAAAAATAAATTCTTTCACAAATCTCAATTTGGCTTCAGATCGAACCTCTCAACAGAGCATGCACTCCTCAAAATTAAAGAAGCAATAGAAAACAACAAGAACAATAACCTCTATTCCGCCCTCATTAGCCTAGACATTCAAAAAGCCTTCGACTCAGTTTGGTGGCCAGAACTTAAAAAAGCATTAAATTCAACCAATATTCCAATTAACATTCTTAAATCATTCTACAGCTTCCTGGATAATAGACAAGTCACAGCACTCTATGACAATATTCTCATCACAAAAAAGCAATCAAGAGGATGTCCCCAAGGCTCGGTCAGCGGACCAATACTTTGGAACATTTTCTTTCATAAAGTCACCTCTTTCAACTGGCCCCCCCCACTCCACCATGGTTGCCTTTGCAGATGACAGTCTCTTCATTACTTCAGGACCCACTAAAGAATCCCTAAAAAACAACAGCAATACCACGTTAAAACTTTTTGAAAATATCTGCAATGAACTTCAACTTAAAATTGCCCCAAACAAATCAAAAATTCTTATCATTGGAAAAAAGTCTAAGACTCTCAAATATAATCCAAAAATCACAATCAACAACAATAGCATCCGCCACACAAAAGTTCTACAATATTTGGGTATTCAAATAGATAAAAAATTGACCTTTCTTCCTCACATCAGATCTCTAAAATCCAGGACAATTGAAATAGCACAGAGAATGAAATCAATGGTCGGGAAAAACTGGGGTATTAAAGGAAAATTTATAAAAATAATTTTTCTCACGGTCATTCAAAGAATCGTTCTTTATGGTTCAGCTTTCTGGGGAGACAACTTAACAGCAAGGAAAAAACATCAACTCTCAACAATAGAACGTTATTTCACCCTTCTCATAACTAGATGCTTCAAAACGACTTCAACAAATAGCCTTCAAATTCTCACGGGTATACCTCCCTTATTCCTTTCACTCTCAGAAGAATGCAACAAATCCAAGGTCATCGACCATCAACAACCATTAACTTTCGATTCTATATCTATTCCAAAAAACGCATGTGACCAAACTCCACACAAAGATCTCACTCACCCTTCAACGTGGCTTAAAGGACTTAAAATCTTCAATTTACCTACCTCGCACACCACTCAACAGCAAATGGAACAGACACCATGGAACTACTTTACAGATGGCTCAAAAACCGATAACAATATTGGTGCTTCGATAGTTATTTTCCAAGACAAAAAATTACTAAATTATAAACTCATCCATCTTCATGCCCTGAATTCAATTTTCCAAGCAGAGGCTTTCGCAATTCTAACAGCAATTGAAAACTCCATTCAAAATAACCATTTTCCTCTAACAATATGGACTGACAGCTACTCAACTCTCTCAGCGTTACAAAATCCTCGCCCCAAATCTTCAATTATTCATAAAATTCAAACAACACTCTTCAAACACAAAATGAAAAAAATTCCAACTAACTTGGATCAAAGCCCACGATGGAAACTTCGGTAATGAAATGGCAGACGAAAAAGCGAAGGAAGCAGCACTGTTGGACGACTCACTCACTATCTCTTTACCTTGGTCAAAAGCATCCTTGAAATATCTCCTCAAACAAAACAAACTCAAGCAATGGCAAGAACACTGGGATGAATCTGAAACCGGACGTTTCACTTATAACCTCTTTCCTAAAGTTTCAACAACCATTAACATCCAAGTTGCTCAAATCAATTACATCCTTTCAAATCATGGACCTTTTCCTTCATACTACCATAAAATTGGAAAATCCCATGACAACCTATGTATTTGTGGCCAACAAGGTACTAGTCTCCATTATCTAAAAGACTGCATCCATACAGAATCCTTCCATCACAAGAAATCTCCTGAGCAGACGAATACCCAATTCATAATTTATTGCTGCACCAACAAACATCGCATCCAGAAAACAATTGACCTGATCAACTTTCTCATGGAAAAGGATACAAGCCTTTGCCTCCATCCAACAAACCGCACCACATTTGAAGAAGAAATCTTGGACTCTGACTCAAACTAAAAACTGTTTCTTTTTACAGACTTTTACTTTTTACAGACTTTCACATTTTTGTTTTAGTTCTTAGTTTTAGTTTTTACGTGTCTTTTTGTCTTTGTTGTGTCTCCTTTCTAATGGAAAAAAATTTTTTTTCATGTACTGAATTTGTAATATACTGGTCTACTGCGTAGATCAGTATAAGGCTTCAAAGCCCCACCTTGTAAAACTTTTTCTTTTTCAATAAACAGCCTGGTTGCGGTGTCTCGGCGGGGCGCTGCTGGGATCTCCTGGGGGTGCTCCTTGTTCTACTTTGATGAAGAGGAGGTATAACCTGTTAACCTTAGGTACAGTCCAGGGCCTCCTCTCATCACTTTATCCTGTCTAGAGCAACCCAACCTGCAAAAACTGTGCAGAAGAATCTTTTAAATTTAAAAAACCAAAAAAGCCAACTACAATAAAGTGGTGGAATCAAAATCTAAGAACTCTTAAAAGTAAAACCAGAGCACTTCGTAGGCGTTTAAAAAATGCAGACAACCCAGAACAAAAACAATTCTTTCTTCAAAATTACAAAAAATCTTTAGCTATTATAAAAAAGAAATCATAAGTAATAAATTGAAAAGTTGGCAACAATTCTGTACGAATACTAAATCCCCATATAGCATTCTTGAAAAAATAGCAACCAATAAAATTTTTTCCCCCACTAAATTAGTCCCTTTTCACACAACAAACTTATCTCCCAACTTAACAGATTCCATTCTTCAAAAATTAATTGACTCCTCGTTTCCAGAAAATCCTCAAAACCCACCTCAAATTCTGCCAATAACGAATTCTATATCTTTAGACCCCCCATTCACCATCCATGAATTAGAAACCACTATTAGAAAACTGAATAACTCTAAAGCCCCGGGTTTCGACGGACTGGACAATGCAATTGTAAAACTCATTTTTCAAGCAATACCAGACTTCCTACTAAACTATTACAATACATGTCTAAATCTCTCAATCTTTCCAAAACATTTTAAAATCGGACAGATTATCTTCTTTTTTAAAAAAGGAAAAGATCCTAAAGACCCATTATCATACCGACCAATTTCACTACTCCCTGCATTAGGCAAGGTATTAGAAAGATTATTAACTAACAGGTTAAAATTTCAACTCGAACAAGGGGGTTTTCTGAGTATCAATCAATACGGATTTAGATCCAATCTTTCCACAGAACACGCCCTTTTAAAAATCAAAAACCTAATAGAAATTAATAAATCAAACGATCAATATACAGCTTTAATAAGCCTCGATATAGAAAAAGCTTTTGATTCTGTTTACTGGCCACCTTTAAAAACAACTTTAAACTCATTATATCTTCCAAAAAATTTACTTCTTTCCTTTTATAACTTTCTCTCAGATAGAACAATTTTAACTACACATGACAACTCAATTATCACAAAACCACATTTAAGAGGCTGCCCCCAAGGCTCTATAAGTGGCCCTATTCTCTGGAATATATACTATAATAACGTTTCAAATTATAATTGGCCACCCCATTCCAAAATCGTCACATTCGCCGACGACACTCTTTTTGTAGTTTCTGGAAATACTAAAGAAAAACTAAAACAAAATTGTAATCAAACTCTCTCCCTATTTTCTAACCTATGCACAAACCTTCAACTAAAAATAGCACCTTCAAAATCAAAAATTTTAATTCTTGGGAAAAAAACACATACCTTAAAATATAATCCACGAATAACAATCAATAATATTAGTATTCGTCATGTCAAAACATTAAATTACTTAGGAATTCAAATTGACAACAAGCTCTCATTTCTACCTCACATACGCTCTCTCAAACAAAAAACAATTCAAACAGCTCAAAAATTAAAATCCATGTCTAGTTTAAATTGGGGCTTAAGAGGGAAACTAATTAAAATAATCTATAAAACAGTAATAATAAGACAAATACTCTACGGTGTTACCTTCTGGCTTGAGCCTCTAACCAAAAGAAAAGAAAGGCAACTTCAGATATTAGAAAGATTTTTTCTTTTACTCATAACAAAAGCATTCAAAACTTCACCAACTTCTTCATTAGAAATCTTATCTGACATTCCTCCTCTTCACATCCTGGCAGAGTATGAATCTACAAAGTCGAAAATTATTCAACATCATCAAGCATTTCAACTAGACAACATCTACATACCTCATCATTCTTGCGACACCCAACCTCATAAAGACCAAACGCATCCGGCAACCTGGCAACAGGGAGTCCACGTCTTCAACTTACCAACCTCAACAAGTCAACAAATAATATCACCCATAACATCCTGGAATCTTTTTACCGACGGTTCAAAAATGGATGATAAAGTCGGAGCGGCCATGGTAATCTTTCAAAATCATAAATTAATCTCTTCTAAAATCTTCAGATTACACAAATACAATACAATATTTCAAGCTGAAGCATTTGCCATACAAAAAGCAATAAATCAAGTAATATTACTCAAATTAACTGAAGCAACAATATGGTCCGACAGTCAATCAGTCCTCATGGCATTATTAAACTCCACACCAAAATGTTCACAAATATTAAAAATTCAAAATTCACTAAGGGAAAATTCTTCAATTCAAATCAACCTCTGCTGGACTCGAGCCCATCAAGGCACCCTGGGGAACGAAATGGCAGATCAGAAGGCAAAAGAGGCCGCCGAACTCCCAGAACAAATGGCAGAACAACTTTCATGGTCAAAGGCTTCAATAAAATTTCTCCTCAAGCAAAACCTCATCAAAAATTGGCAACTACATTGGAACTCGGCATCCACAGGTCGACATACCTTTTCAATTATACCAACAGTTTCTTTGGACGTCTGATATGACGTTCCCCAAATAAATTTCTTTTTAACTAACCATGGTCCGTTTCCGACCTACTATCAAAAAATCAACAAAGCGCAAAACGATCGCTGCATTTGTGGAAAAACAGGAACTAGCTTGCACTACATTTTGGAATGTCCGGAAACTTCCGCCTACCATCTTAAAAAGCCTCAACAACTTGCTACTCTGGACTTTTTCAAATTCTGTCTCAAATGCCACTTTAGACGGAAAAAACTAACGGAACTGGCAAACTTCCTTCTCAATAAGGACTTAACTTTATGTCAATCTCCAAATGTACAAAATGAACTTTCAGAAGAAGAATTTAGTGACTCTGAGTAACAGTAATTGCTATTGTAATCACTCTCATAACATTTTTAATATTTTTATTAATATTATTTTTATATTTTAATTATTTTCTGTTAACCAAATTA
>JAPDSC010009245.1:8170-21012 GCA_026290005.1 Latrodectus geometricus | reverse complement strand
TATTTCGCATTTAGGTCCCATTTCTTCAAATGACTCTATTTTAATTTCTCTCTATTGGATTTTACTTTCTCTGATAAATTCACATTTTTTTCATTCAAATAAAATAGCAGTTATAATTTCCTATTTTAAGTATCATCTTGCTGGTATGTTTGGATATTTCATTAAAGAAACAATTTTTATAATTTTTTTTAACAAAGTTTTGGATTCGGTGTTTTGTAACTTGTACTTCAACTACCAGTCACTGGGTATGCACATAGTAATGCAAATTATAACCATATCCTCTTTTCTCGGCTTTTATTCATTTTAAACAACACTCGCCATTGTAAAAGTTTTACGTTACCTATTTTCATCATAATTAAATAATTTCAAAATACTTATGCTTTTCTAAGCGTTTTCCACACGAAAAAGTTCAGGTTACTAAAAAGTTTTCATGGAAATTATGAGTGTAACATCTTTGTTGATTAAGTGATTTCAAATGGCTATCTTCAAATAACAATTTATGAAACATGCAGTGTCCTAGTGGGTAAAAGTGTCATTCTCATTAGTAAGAGATTATGTGTTTTATACCTAATTCTTGAAGGATATGGTGGCCTTCTTGGTTCATTTTCATTATCGAAAGACCATGATTTTGAATCTCCACTAAAACAAATATCCCTCATAATCATTAATGTTGGCTGAGGAATGTTAAATAGGTCGCAATGTCTTCCAAGTAAAGTGATACTTCTGCGATGGCAGGCCAATTATTGAGATACATCTGTTTGCTCCCTGCTTCAAAACAACGAAGACTTAATCTAACAGCCCTTATCTAACTGACAGATTTCAATTCAGGATAGCCTGCTGGTGCAACAACAACAACCTCATCCACTATAAAATCCATTGCATTGAAAGTGCCATATATAATTAGAAAGTTCCATAAGTTCTAATGTCCCTCTGCTGATATGGCTTGGAGAGGCGGATACAAGTTCAAGTGTGACTTCGTAGTTTGACAATGGTTCAAAATGGTGATTGACTGTGTTTTAAGACTTTTCAATCGGCAGAAATTGCAATAAGACACCCAGAAACAGCATTCCAATAAACAAACACTCAAAACTTGAAATTTCTTTTAGATATTGTGGATAGTTTCCAACAGAGTCATATGAGTGTATTTAAACAATTTCCCCAAAATATTTTGTATTTGGCGGCGTGTAAGACAGTGTTTTATATCTTTTTGAAGGATAAAACTTTATTACTGACTATTATAAAGAATTTACAATATTTTATATATGAAGTAATAAGCTGCTTGATAAGATTTTATTTAAAATCCTTAATATAGTTTTTTCGAGCCCTGAAATTTTAGCCATAACATTTTTGTTTATAGTTGGAAGATATATTTTTATTTGAGAGACAATTAAAGTCAAAGGAACCTCCTCCATGCTTTCTATTTATTAAAGTTCAAAATTTTCTTTCTTTCGTGCATCAGCGACGTATCAGTGAAATGAAATAATTTTTCCCAGTTGAAATTTCCAGAAATGTATGCAGTCAAAAACTAAGCATCGGTGTATATAATGCAGCCAGTTTTCAGAACTATTTTCAAAAAAAAAAATGGTCGTCTTATATGTCGGAAAATACGATATGTTCACAATTTTTAACGCAGATAAATTATTTGTCTTGTCTTAGATCCTCGTAACTAAATATTTCTCAATTATATTTGATGAAACTTTTCATGGTATATTGTGTAATATTTTAGCACACTCTTGAGCAAATAATTTTTTCATGAGTTACAAAAAAAAGCTGGAAAAAATACCGGCTTCTTATGCGCATTACATAAAAGACCTGAACCTTTTATTCTTATTCTTGCAGTAATGCTGTCTAGACGAAAATATGATTTATTTTGGTGAGAATAGTTATCTAAGAAAAAATGAAAAGAAAGGGTTTGTGGTAATATAGTAACACTTTTTGCTTAAAACATTGAAAAATGTCCCAGACGTTTTTCAGAAAAATGTTGGGTTTAGATGCAGAATAATAATTCAAATACGCTGAATATTTTAATTATTAATTATTTTCTTGCAAATGAAAAAAAGGTGTTAGGTTTACATTAATCTGTGTGAGTGATTTTTTATACTGAGAATTTACATTAAAATTTTTCAGAAAAATAATAGAATTAAATAATAGAATTGCCTTATTACATCTAAACTGATTTAAATAATATTTGACAGAAAAAGGAATACACGTACTTTTTAATAAAACATACAATAAAAAACCCCGAATAATAACAATATATAATAATATCTTATAATATTACTTTTCTTGTAAGTTTCTGGAAGTTTTATGAAACTAACTTATACAAAGATATTAATAAAGCAGATTGCTACTTCTTATATAACTATTTTTAATATCAAAATTTTGCTTTCAGTGGTATAGGATATAATATAAATCCATTTTTAAAATTCTGATATTTATGATTTATTATGATTACCAATATTTGAATAATAAAATGACGAATAAAAAGTAAAATAAATTGTTGTAGAATTAGCGTATTGCAGCCAAAAAGTTCATTAAAACTACATTATTATCATCATGAGACTTACTGTTTATATATATTTTTGTTTCTAATGGCGGGCACACTTGAGTAATTAACCTATTTGCCGCAGCAAAGCCGGAAACTACTACTCATTTTATCGTTACCCGGTGGGCACCTGTGAACTAAGTCACGGAGCTACGAGTAGCATCGCCCACGCCACACCACCACAAACCCATTTATAGGGTGGTCTACATTCATCCAGCATCTAAGGCAACGACAAGAAACACAGAGAGAGAAAGAGAAAGCACATCCATGCCTGTGCCGGGATTCGAACCCAGATCCTCCCATCAATAGTCAGGTACTTTAACCACCTGACAGAGTGGGTGGCCTTACTATTTATATTAAAATTACTATTTTACTGAATATTTATCTAAATAAAAATTTAAACTAAAAATTTTAATGAACTTTAATATAGTTTTTAAATGAAAAAAACATTTAGGGGCTTACACAGTATCTGTAATTCTAACTTAGGTGTATATAACAATTAATAATAAAATATATAAAATATGAGATAGCAAAATAGGAGCATACATAAAGATAACTTAATAATTATAAATTACTTTATAATAAGTTAAAAAATAATGTTATTTTATAAACTAATGCTTGTGGGAAGTGATTTATAATCAGAAAACAATTTTTAAGTATGTTAAATTTATTATCAGCCAAAAAAAGCAATTCAATATATGCTGGTTAAGCTATTTTTTCAGCGATCTGAAATCTGAGAAGAGCATTTTACTCTCATAAATTAAGGAAGAAAGGCAAGAATAATTTAATGACATAAAAATGGGAAAATATGTCATTAATATTGCTATGTTTTGAAATCTACTTATTTTATCACACTTTTCTGGCTAGATGAACTTTAGGGATAAAGTAAATAGCATGGGCTGCTTGGACAGCATTTTGACATTTTTTAAATTACTTTTATAATGAACTGGGATTAGCTTCTATCATATGTTGGAAAAGAATTAATCTTTTAATGATTAAGCTTTATTTTAAAGACTTAAATGTGATGATATAAATTTTCAGCTTGCCTATGCATTACTTTCATAAATATGTGAAATATTTATCTAGAGAATTATTTTGTAATTTAGTTATTTAAAAGGAATTAATTAAAAAAATTATGTTAAAGAAATAAAAATTTTGTAAATATATTTTTAGTTGATTTTTTGTATGATGAAATTAGAATTTATTTATGTCTTGGAATTTTGTATAAAATTTAAATTATAACCAATTAAGAATGTATGGTTTGTATAACTATATATAATCTTAATTTTAAAATAATTATATGGTTTTTAAAACAAATATGATATAGAAGAAATATAAAGCCTTTTTTTTGAAGACAGATTCAGTTTTCAAAACATATTCATAAATTTTAGTCTTTCAGAAATTTAGAAAGAAAAAACCAAACTATATCTTTGTTTTTTTCCAATTTTAACTAAATTTATTTTAAATTGAAGAGCTGCATCTTTAACATTCAAAAAGCACAATTTGAATATTTGATTGTCTTCATTCTCTTCTTTGATATCCCAATTCAGATTTGTTATAAAGTTTGTCGTTAAGATTTGTTGTATTTGAAACTAAAAAAATTGAAGGTGATCAATCAAGAGATAGAATGGTTTATATTCTAAATTTTATGCTTTACGAATAGAAACAAAATTATAAAGATATAAAATAAGATGTACTTTCTTGACTCACAATTTTACAAAAAATCAGTAAGAAAATTCTTCTTTAGTCTGCACTATATCTCTTGAGAATACTTTAAAAAAGCCAGTTAACTCCTTCAAGAAGTTTTCTTTTGTGCCATTTGATCTTTTCACTGTACTTTGTCCAATCAGGGGGATCTAATATGCTACTCTAATTTTAGATTTATATACCAGGCTAGTAACTTTATGGTAGCAATATTCTGCAATTTTGTTCAAAGCCTGTAAAAATGTGAACTAAGGGTATTGCTATATTTTTTCTCTTTTTATACCTCTGCGTTGCATTTATTTGTTTAGTCTGTCTACTTATTTACCTAGAGTTATTTTTACTGAGTTATATATTTTGGAGGAAAAAGTAAAAAACATTAGATTTACGATGGAATCTCTTTAGATGCAGATGGAAGTTTAAAAAGGGTTAGCAAATAAAATGTTTTGAAAATGTATAAACAGAAGAGTATATTTATACATTAGTCAAAAAACTTGAGTACTCAGACCAAATAGGAAGAGAAAGCTGTCTGACAATCATGCTGGATATGTGTCTCTAAACGAAATACAGGAAAAAGACAAATAAATTTGTTGGAACCCTAAATTTTTTCAAATGCTGAAAAGCACATGGAAAGATGCGTCGGAGCATTAATTTGTTTAAGTACACAAAAATACGTGATTAAAAAACGTTGGAAATAAGGCCGATAGCATTTACAGCTTTAGCATGGCCTTTTTCTTATTAATTGAGGATTATTTCTAATGGTTCTTTTTTTTCTATATCGAAACACATCTTGTATCACACTACAAACTGAATCGGGATGGTCACTTAACAACATTAGAGTCCAATTATTTTGCATTTATTCCAGATGTTAAGCAATCCATTTTCTTTTATTCGGAATAAACAAAAAATATATATATCATTATTGGTCTACTTACGTCTAATCTGATAACACTTATTTCAGAATGTTTAAATTGCAATCATTTGTCCCATTGACTAATTTCCTAATTTACTTTTTATCTTTTTTCCTATATGGAAACACATCTTGTATCACATCTCAAATTGAATCGGGATTCGTCACTAAACAACATTTGAATCCAATCATTTTGCATTTATTTCAGATGTTTTGCAGTCCCTTTTCTTCGGTCCACGCGAAAAATTATGAAGAAATATATACATCAGTATTGGTTTACTTAAGTGTAATCTGATAACACATATTTCAGAATGGTTGAATTGAAATCATTTGTTCTATTGAATAGTTTTTAAATTACTTTTTGTTACAACTTTGCTTGTTCTGTTTAGACCAAAGTTTTCTTCTTCGATTTACAGTCTGGATTAAACTAGTATCTTCCTTAATATTAGATAGAAAATCATATACTTGACATTTGCTTGCAACAATAAATATTTTGTAGAATTTAAGAAATAATATCTGTTGTAACGAAAGAGTATTTTTTAATTACAAGAGATTGAAATGTGTATCATTCAATAATGAAAAATATAAATCGATGTATATTTTTAATGGTGAGGCATTGGGTGATTGAATAGTTGCCACAAAAGGCCGGAAACTGCTACTCATTTAGAGTTACCCGGAGGGCACATTTGAACCAAATCACGGAGGCGAGTATCATTGCCCACGTCACTCCACCACAAACCCGTTTATAGGGCGGTCCACATTCATCCATCATCTTAGAAGAAGAAAGAACAATGGTACAGAGAGAGAAAGGAAACGTCCATGCCCAAATCGGGATTCGAATCCGGAACCAACAGCCCAGAAGCCAGGAACGCTAACCATTCAGCCATTGGCTGGCAAGTGAAGAAGTAGAACAACTCTAAAAGAAATTTTAGAAAAGGGCTGTCTAATTTATCAATCTCATTAAAAACCTTTTTATTATGCTGCGCAAAATTTTCTGTACAGCTTTGAAGCATAAAATTGATTAAAAGCAGGTTATACGGTAAAATATTTTATTTGTTGAATAAAAATGTAAATAATACTTGAGAATGGAGCAAAAAAATGAATAGTAGGTGAATGGTGATAAAAACAACATATAAGATTTGGAAAATATAGCAAATGTTTAAAAATATTAATTCTAATTATGATACCCTTAAAGCAGTGTTTCTCAACCTTTTAGTATTCACGGCCTAATTTTCAATCATAATTTTCATCGCGCCCCCCTCCCCACCGCATACAATAAAATATATACAATAATAATGTATTTTGAGTATTTTGGCCGTAAAACCTACACTACAACCTTAATTTTAAACTTTACAAATTACCAAGAATACCAAAATTTATTGACATTTTGCCACACCGATCCTAAGCATTGAAAAAACAAGAATCCTATGCTTTTTTATTGCTCTTGCGTCCCGCCATGTCGGGCATTCTCACGGTTTCGCGAGGAGTTTCGATTTGTCTGGAATTTGTCTGGTCAGCAAAAAATTAAGCTAGCAGCGTGCGCAGATGTTAACAAATGTTTTCTCATAGGGAGAAGGAAAAACTTCTATGACGCCAATTTCAATTCCAGACAATCTCATTCGAGTCGATCCCTCTATCGCTATTGAATCTATTCTGAATGTGTATATTATATATATTTTCGTGTAATTGCAATTCACCGTATTAAATATTCACGGCAGCAGACTTATGCAGAATCATGGATAAATTTTTAAGCGGGCGTAAGCGAGCATTAGACGATAGACAAGCATCAACAAGTACACAGATGAGCGTGGTTCCGAAAATATAATCAAGAAAATATTCTCAAGAATACTTAAATTTTGGGTTCACTAGTACTGAAGTAAATGAAGAAGAAAGGCTCCTGTGTATCATTTGCTCAAAAATGTTGGCGGCAGACAGCATGGAACCTAATAAACCTAAACGACATTTGGGAACGCTTCATAGTGAATACTTCTTTCATAGAATTATTCGAATTAAAATTAAAATCATATGAAAAGCAAAAATCATTGTTTAAAAAAACTTTGTCTGTGAATGAAAAAGCTTTAATTGCCTCGTACAAAGTTTCATATAAAATAGCCAGATGTAAAAAGCCTCACACCATTGGTGAAGAGCTTATTTTGCCAGCCACGACTGATATTGTAGAAATTATGTTTGGAGATAATTTTGCAAAACAAATGCAGTCTATACCTCTTTCAAATGATACTGTTGCCCGTCCAATTGCTGATATAGCTGAAGATGTAGAGTGTCAGCTTTTGTTGAAGTTGAGTTACAAATTGTTTTCAATATAACTCCATGAGGCAACAGATAGTAATAAGGATGCTTATTTCATTGCCTATGTTAGATTTTGTGATGATTTGTCAGTAGTAGAAGAATTACTTTTCTGCAAACCAATAGAACTCAAAGCAACAGCACTCGCTTTTTTTGCTATCTTAAATGATTTTATGAACGAGGCAAACATAGAATGGAAAAATTGCGTCGGAATATGCACGGATGGTGCTTGTTCTATGTCAGGAAGATTCCAAAGTATTCAAGCTCTTGTGAAACAAAAATCGCCACAGTGTGTCTCGACACATTGCATGATCCACAGAGAAGCTTTGGCTTCCAAAGAAATAAGACCTGGTTTGAATATTGTGTTAACTACGGTTGTAACCGTAGTAAATTATATAAAAATGAAACCCCTGAAATCAAGAATCTTATCCGCACTTTGTAAGGACATGGGTGCAGTACATTCAGCGTTACTATTTTATTGCGAGGCAAGATGGTTATCGCGAGGGAAATTTTTGCAACGTGTTTATGAATTAAGAGAAGAAATCGCCGTTTTCCTACAAGAGGAAAACAGACCGGAATCTGAGAATTATCGCGATAGTTTATTTGTGTTGAAATTGAGCTACATAGTTGAAATATTCGAGAAATTAAATAACTTGAAACTTCAACTGCAAGGAGCAAATACACATATATTGGATACGAGTGATAAAGTTAATGCTTTTTGTAGTAAATTGGAATTGTGGAGCAGAAATTTAAAGCAAGAAAACTTAACAATGTTTGCAAATTTGAATGATTGTATTAAAACTTACAAGGCTGAAGAACAACATGTAAAAGTTGTTTTTTGTAACCATTGAAAATCATTTAGCAATGCTAGCAAAGAATTTTAAAAAGTACTTTCTTGCTGACGACAAACTGATATCAAGTTACAAGTGGGTGAGGGATCCATTTAAAAATACTCCCGAAGGACTCTCAATCGAAGAGGAAGAATCCTTCATAGACTTCACGGCAAGCGGCGAAACCAAAAGACAATTTAGTAATAAATCACTCTTTGAATTTTGGCAGGAGTGGATGATGAGTTTTTTGCACTAAAATCAAGGGCATTTCGCATTCTACCACCATTTTCAATATCTTAACTTTGTGAAACTGGATTTTCTGCGGTGGCTTCTTTGAAGACAAAATATAGATCTCAGCTAAATATAGAAAAAGAACTGAAAGTGTCTATTTCTAATATTAAACCCTCCTTCGAAAAACTTTGCTCTGAAAGACAGGCCTAAGGAAATCACTAATAATTATTAAATTTGTTTTTAATTTAGTAAGTTGTTTTACTTTAATAAGTTAATTATTAAATATGTCGAAATGTATTTTGTTTTGTATGTATGTGCGTGTTCTTTCCTTTCAGTCTTTTAATCAATTTTTATAAATAACATTTTCTCTTGGATATGCTCGCGCCCCCCCATTAGTGTGCTCACGACCCCCTAGGAGGGCGCGCCCCACAGGTTGAGAATCACTGCCTTAAAGGAATTCAAATTCAAAAGTAAAATATAAATAGTTTATATTACTTTTCTTTCTAAAATAGTAAAATAAAGGATTGAAAAGAACAGCAAATATATGTAAAAATGCGATTCAAATTAAAGTAATTTAGGAGACAAAAGAGATCTCAGGTTTAGAAGTGAAATACTAATTATAATTTTTATTAATGATCATCTCAAAATAGTAAAAAAGGAGATTGAAAATCAAGTACTAAAATTTCAAAATAAACAAAAATATAGAAGTATACAATGAAAGCATGAAAAAGATAAGATGGAATTAGAGATTCTAAGAAAGAATTACAGATGATTAAGTAAAATACCCCATACTGATGTTACTTGGAAAATATAAATTAAAATTAACAAGACAGAAGTTAATCCACAATTTGCAAATGATGTGGTTATCATTCAATAATAACAAATTTAAGTTTAGTAGAAAACTCCTATATAAAATAGAGTAAAAAGTCAAAGAATTTTCATATAAAAATAACAAAAATACTGTAAATATAAATTCACGTTATTGAAAAAAAATATATTTAAGAAATTAAAAAATCATAACAAAGTTGTTAAATTATTTTAAAGATTTAAAAGTGTCTGTATATTTAATATACTAAAATATATGTTTGAGCAAATCTATATCGCATTCACAATATGTCACAATATGTCTACACAGGTATAAAATTAAAATTACTATTTACTAAAATTTCATTTTTACAAAAATGAAATTTCTAAAGTATTTCGATTGTAAAAGTTTTCTACTGTAAAATAATAAAATTTCTACTATAAAGATATTGAAAATTAAAGTTTTAGTGTAATATAAAGAGAGAATTTTACGTTATTATTTGATGTAATAACCTTGAAATGAAAATATTTGATTTTGGTGTTCAATGTATAGGAACAAAGTTTTTAAATATAAGTTATGATTTTAATGTTTATAATTATTTAATAATAAAATTATTTTATAATTATTTTATAATTATTTACATAAAATTTCTTCTAAAATACTAAAATATTTTTTTATTTGTAACATATATTTATTATAATTTTAATGTTTATAAGAACTCATAATTCAAAATTACTGAAAAAAATTTAGATACTGTCTTTGAAGATGTATAAGAAATTTTATTTTCAATAATTTTTTTTAGAATGATTAAGATGTGCATAAATATATTTTGGTTTAAATAAGAAAGGGAAAATATTTATCTTAAATATTCTTTGATAAATTTGCTGAAATTATTGAAGTACTTATACTAAAAAATGGTTGTCAAAAGTAAGCAAATACATTTGAGTTCAAAATACAAATGTCAGATATACTTTTATCTTACAAAAAATCTCATTGTAAATGAAGTTCGAAATTCGTAATATAAAAGAAAACGTAAACGCATTGTTAATTATAAAAGTTCAAATAATGAAAAAAATTATATTACTGTTATTATATTCTTAAAATAGTTCAGAATAAGGGGAATTTTATTGTAATTTTAAGGAAGCCAATTAAGCATCTTTGTTGTTACTTTACAAATGCATGCAAAGTTTTGTAAATTCATTTCAATTTATTTTCTTAAATTAAAAGTATAAGTGCTATATATGAATAATTTTCAGCTGAAGTATATGGTATGAACAAAGAAAATAAATTCAAACTGAAAATAATTTTCTGGTGTATCTCAAAGCAAAAATATGAACATTATAAATCTTGTTTGTGTACTACCTAAAGAATGCACGTTATTCTTTGTTAGCACTGAAAATTTAAACTTGTTAAATCTCAAGTGAACTTTCTCGCGGCAGCAACTGATGATTAAGTCGGAAATGATTTATTTTAAATCAGTTTGGCGAATTAGTTTAAATATGTTTATTTGATTTAGTGCCATCATGTTTTCTGTTATACTGTTGTCAGTGCTTGTTGAAATATCTGAAGCCGATCAAAATAAACATAAGGGAAGAAAAATTTGAAATTGTTAAAAAAGAGTTATTTATAAAAGTTGTAAATAAATATCAAAAAAATTAGGTTTAATTAAAAAAAAGAAAGATTTGTCAAGAATATTTTTTGATTTCGTATTCATCATTTGAAATATCATATTCCTAATTAATATTATTTTATTCTCTAAGCACATAAAAAAGCGTGATTAACTATAAAAATGTCAAAAATATCATACAATTTATCATATCAACAAACAATAAATAATGTTTTGAATAAGAACCAATATTATTTTAATATCATTTTCAATTGTAAGGCAGTGCGAAAGCTGTTTTCAGCAACATTTTTAAGTTGAATCAGATTGATCTTTTAATCAATTTAAAAAATGCGAACGGGGTTTTAAAGTATAAACCCCAGGCACTCTCGAACAAATAATTTAATCATATCTATAGTAAAATGTGAAGTTAAGCCCTGTTAATAAAAAAAGTATCAATTTTACTAAATTCTTGTGTCAATCACTTATTGGGCTTTACAACATTTATATTAATTCTTCTTCGTTTAAAATTGCAGCTAAAATAAAGTATATGTACCATACCTGCTAGATCGATTATACAGTATGTTATTATCATATGATATAAGTATATCATATGATTTTTATCATACATGCATTGATATGAGGAATGCAAATAGGAGCAAATCTATAATATCAGTAGCATGTTTAAGCCAAGTAAGGCACGCGTGCCATATTTAGCACTCTGCACACTTCTCAGTTAAAATTTTCTCTTTTAAACTTTGAAAATTTTAATTTTAATTAACCACTAATTTACATTTCAAAAATAACTCTTAATAAAACAAAAATGATTCTTAATAATTCAACAAGATCTTCTTAATAAAGCAAATACTCAAAAGAAATCTTTTCATAAAATCATCAAGAAAATTATTTAAATAAATTATAGTTAATGTTTACTATAATATTTCTTCTATGATAATAGTATTAACACATTCTAATTTTTTTTGAATTTTTTAAGTAATAGTAGGTTTTCTTATGATAAATAAATTTTCAGGAGAGCAAATCGATTAATTCATATTAAAAGAGAAGCTCTGTGTGTGTTTAGTAAACAAAAACATTCTTCATTTTAAATTAATTTACAAACTAAGAAAGAATTTAAAATTAATTATAAAAATATATGTCAAAATCTGAGAGGATGTGACTTGTATAAATGACATACTTAACAAAAAAAAAAAAAAAAAAAAAACTCACTAGATCTTTAAATATCATTAATAAAATAATATTTTTTATTTCAATTAACTAGGAAAAATATAAAGTAACAAATTGTGAGAAAAAATTATCTAGAAGCACAAGAATTGTTTATACTAAAGCAATTTCTACTGTAACTGAAACTAATTTCTACTAGGTTCATAAAACTAATACTAAGTTTATAACATGATTTCTATTAGGTTCATAAGATATCATAAAACTTACGAATATGTACCGGAAATATTTAGCATACGAAAAAAATATTGACTAAAAACAGATTGGAGTATATATACTAACCTGAGATGCTATAAGACATATATAAGACATCAACAATAAAAAGTAACATATTTGATCATTAAATGCCATTAATAGGACTAATTATTTCAATGGACTCACAAGAATTAATGTAAAACAAACTGAGAGAGAAAAGTCAAATAAGCCAACCCTACAGGTAAAGGAATTATATATACCCAACCACAAGTGAAGGCCGGGATGGAATTTGTGAATCATTTTCACATTCAGAATGTAGGTCAAGACAACTAGTTTTCATTTTGAGACGATGGGCTGGGACTTCTTGCTTGACAAGACAGAAGTTCTGGATGCAATGGCTCGAAATAGGGAAACTCGAAATGTACGCAAGCATGACCTTTTGTCACTTTAAGCGGAGACAAATCGGTGCTAATAACAGA
>JAPDSC010009241.1:0-17779 GCA_026290005.1 Latrodectus geometricus | reverse complement strand
TGCCATTGGATACACGTCTCGGTCACCTCTTGTTCGCATTGATGGTGCTTTCAACAGTGCACGTTACATTTCGTGTGTGTTACGACCCGTGGCTCTACCCTTTATTCGAGCCCTGCGAAACCCTACGTTTCAGCAGGATAATGTCCGACCGCATGTTGCCGGTATTGTACGGACTTTCCTTGATACGGAACATGTTCGACTGTTGCCCTGGCCAGCACGTTCTCCAGATCTTTCACCAATAGAAAACGTCTGGTCAATGGTTGCCGAGCGACTGGCTCGTCACCAAACGCCAGTCACTACGGTTGATGAACTGTGGCATCGTGTTGAAGCTGCATGGGCATCTGTACCTGTACATGCAATCCAATCTCTGTTTGACTCAATGTCCAGGCGTATAACTGCTGTTATTATTGCCAGAGGTGGTTGTTCTGGGTACTGATTTCTCAGGATCTATCCAGCCAAATTTTTTGAAAATGTAATCACTTGTTATTTCTAGTATGATATATTTGTCCAATAAATATCATTTTGTTATCTGCATTTCTTCCTGGTGTAGCAATTTTAATGGCCAGTAGTGTACGTCCTTTTTAATTTTTTAAATGTTAATTATAAGGAATAAAAATACCAGAATAACATGACTATATAATATATGTGTAAAATTTTAAAATTTACTTATGTCCTATCTTAGACCAAATATTTACATCAGCATCAAATTTGAAAATTTACTCGGCAAAATAATTTATTACCAATCGACACAATGATGTACTAATATCACTTGTACTTTTGTCTTATTATTATTACTTATTTCTATTTATTTATTATTTTTTCCCTTCACAATCCGGCTTGTTTTTGCTTGGATTCATTCAACAATCACGTGATTCACTTAGGGGAGTCCATTAGACTTTGTTTCGATTTCATGTCAAGAGATTATTTTTTATTGGTGCCTTGAATACATTTCCACGAATAGCAATGTTTGCTAACAGTTAGAACTTCTATTCTGGTGTTTTACAATAATTTTTTAGGCATTTTTAAGAAATAATTCATTCCCAGACCTGATACAATAAGTGTGTGGGGTATTACATTAAGCAACTCATTATGTAATTTAATTTAATTTAATTTTTACTAAAATGATAATTTTTAAAATGTTAATGTATATAATTTTTTATTAAATAACATGAAAGAAATTGTAATCTAAGTTATTTTCTGTAAAAGCTTAAAAATTGAAACTAACTACTGAAATTTAAGAAATTATTTCTTTTAACATTTGGAAGTGCCCATACTGTGTTTAAATATGTAATAAAAGCTGTGAAAATTTTCTTACTTTTTGCATAAAATTCTTGAAGTTGATAGCTATACCAATAATAATAACAATATGGAGGAAACATTAATATATGATTGTTTTAAAGTTCATAAAAAGTGACGGTTAAAAGAAATTTTAATCAATGACGTACTTTTTTCAATGGAATATAATTCCATGTTTCTAATACTTATTATTTATATGTCTGTCTATATTTAGCTATTTAATTTCAGAATGTGTTGTCTTCTCCACTACTTTTTATGCTATTATTTTCATCAGTTTATTATTATTTTCATTATTACTTTTATAATAATAAACGTAATATTTTGAAAATTTTAATAAAATTAGCTACAATTTTTCTGAATATTATAAAAAATGAACGGAAACTATTAAATTTCGATCAAGAAAACTGGAAATCGAAGAGAAACATTCTGTTAGAATAAGAGAAAATAAAAGTAGGACTTACTGTAATAAATGTCCTGATGAGATAGTAACTTTTGTTGCCAAAAGAGGGCACCACTACATAATAGTGTACTTTAATGGACTGGAACAATCTTATTCAAAAACTCTTTTAATGAGAGTCCTATGCAACTATTTATTATTAGAATAGTGTTCTTTATTTTCCA
Source organism: Latrodectus geometricus (assembly GCA_026290005.1). NCBI lineage: Eukaryota > Metazoa > Arthropoda > Arachnida > Araneae > Theridiidae > Latrodectus > Latrodectus geometricus. The sequence goes on along the minus strand of JAPDSC010009241.1, from coordinate 15,862 downwards.
TGTGTGTGTGTGTTTATTAAAATGTTTAATCTAATACTGTGTCCTTTTCTTTCGTAAGCTAGTTGAAAAGCTTATAGTACTTAAAATAAGAGGAACAAAAAGTAAAATTGCAAACAAAATTAAACATATATGCTTACAATGAAAGCTCACTATCCTAATTTTGTATTTAATGAAAATCAAATTCTAAAATAACATATGCATATTTAAGTATACAATGCAAGATATATTATTAAAATTTTGCTTCAAAATGCGATTATAGTCAGTTTTCTAAACTTTTTCTTTTAAAAAAATTTGTTTATCCGAATGTAATTACAATAGAAGTATACTAAGTACTTTTGTAATTATAATATTAATAAACAGTAATTATAATATATACTTTAAAATATATATTTAAAGGCAATAATTCACTAAACTGTCATTAAGAGTATATTTCTTATAGAGTACATATTCATACAATTGCTCAAAGTTTCAATTTTATGCATTGAAAAGAAACTTTATACAATAAAAATCAGCCATATCAACCATAAACAATAATTTTAATCGCATTATTTAAGCATTGATAAGTTTTGAAAAATCAATGCATACCACGAGGAGCCACATCTGTTGCTTGAAAGTAAAACAAAAATTGGTCGGAAATCATATTGTGCATAATTATTGCGACTTGTTAATTGGAATCTAATATTTCTTTCAAATATGATTTAGTAAAATCATCAAATATAACCTTTAAGTTGAATTTTAAACAGTGATTTTATAAAATAATGAGGTTATCCAAAAATAGCTTTATCATTCTTTATAACAGTATATGTTAGCTTCTATGAAAATAAAATCATCCTTATTTCTATTTCTTTATCAACATTAGAATTGCTCCAGAGAAGGAATGGAATGAAACTTATATAAGAATATTGTTATTTGCTGAACTTAAAATAAAAACTGTTTAAACTTTTCGAAATTTTAATTACAGCACATTTGTAATTAACTTAAACTGTACCAAACTTTAAGCTCGATGTAAAGTTGCTTACCTCACGAATAATTTCATTTAAATGTTATAACTTTCAATTTAGGAACTCTTCAAGAATAGAAGCAAGTGGTCATTTTCTTCCTCAACTTTGTGCCTAATTGCAAAGAATAGAGAAATTATATTACATTCCCCTTTTTTTCTAAATTTCCACAGTATTATTATATTTATTAAAAGTAATTTGTTTTTTCAATTTTTTAGAAAATCATTGTTTATACTTATTGCAGTGAACGTGTTTACACTTTTCCCTATGCATTGCCGATTGGAAATGCTTTCGAAAGCGGAAGAAAATAGTTCCAAACTCAATTTTCAATAATTTTATGCTAAAAAAAATTTCAAAGCGTTCCACATATCATTCGATTTCTCTCTCAAGTGATCTGTACAAGAAGTGTCGTTTCAAGGTGCAAACCAGAGTTTTGACTAAATCTAAATAAATTAATATTAAAAAATAGTAAATATTGCTTTTTTTTTCAAGTCACAATTTGCTCACCTAAAGATAAATATGTGTTCCATTTAAATTAAGACTCATGAAAGCTAGCAGGCTTGGCTTGCTGTAGTACAGTAATCCTTAACCATTGTGCCATGGCACTTTTGTGTGCCGTTAAATTTTTAAATTATATAAAAAATATTATAATGCTTCCTTATTACGAGTAAAGTTTGCTTAAATCAAAGAAGTACACTGTAAAAGAAAACTTGTTTTTACAGTTAAAAACTCTTCGATAACTGTGACGTTTCATAAAGAAAAATATTTGCCCCTCATCAAGAAATTTCAAATGTTCCCAGTATCTAAAGTTACAATTTTCTTGATTTTATTTGTGGGAATTCGGATTTTCAGTATTAACCAACATAAAAACAAAGACAGGTCGAGATTCAAATGTAGAGGACGATATGAGGGTAGTATTGCATGTGAGCCATTTTTATGATTAATATAAATGAAATCATCAAAAAAAAACATCAAACTAAATTTCTCATTTACAGTATTCTTAGTATCAAGTTGTAATTAATCCCTATATAAACGTGCTGTTGTTTTTGTAGTATACATTATTTTAGTATTTTTTTTACATTAAAAATTGTTATTACAAACAATTTTAAACTTATATTTTTCTTTGTGTGTCACGACAAAAAAAAGTTGTGAGTCACTGCTGTTTGTCATTATGTAATTTTAAAACAAAGTAAACCATAGATATAAATTATTGATTGATTGTATTTGGATTTTGTCCCACGTCACTTTAAGACTTTAAAAATACATTTTTGTTTTTCATAGTCTCATTAGCGTTTCATTTTTTTTAATATTCTACTAAAATGATAATTTATTTCATTATTTATATTTTTACCTATTTGCTTTATTAAATTTTGCTTCAATCACTTCAAGACAAAATATTTATATCATCTTTAAGAATTATATAAATATTTTGTCTACAGAGAAATATTTTTCTTGTTGTTTTTCCGATTAAAAAATAAAATTGATACTGATTAAATTAATTGTTTAAAGAAGTCATTTAAAGCATAAAGTAGTTTCTTAATTTATTATTCTTATTTATAAAAAATTTACTTAAAGAAAATATGACTTGCAGTTAAATGTCCAAATTATTAGTTTTTTTAATTATTCATATCAATACACACATACAAAATTATTTTTATATCTCCTATTTTTTAAAAAAATTTATTACAGTAAATGAGTAATGAAATTGAGCTATAAATATTTTTTCTGCTGAAGCTGGAAGGAAAATTAAATTCTTTAAGGCAGTCAAACGTAAATTGAATTAATTTAACATAAAATTCACTTTATCCAAGAAGCATAAGCAAACAAACTTCTTTCTAATTTTTTGATTTATTAATTGGATGTTTTTGTTGTCATGGGAATTATCCTTGGTGATTTAAATTTTTTTTTCTCTTGGCACTAACAATCATTGAAGCTCGGTTATCATAACTGAAATTTGTTTCTTGAAGCAAATAAATTAATTAATAATCTTATTTATGAAAATTTCAATTTGTTGATAGTTGAAAACTTCCTGGTGATATAATATTAACAAGAATTTAATTTTTTCCCTTTATCTTATATCCATTACTCTACTCTTGAAAACTATTTTTTATATTTTATTAAAAAGTAAAAATTCATTTTTTATATATTCTCGTCTTAATAATTAAATCTTCATCAGTCAACAAACAAATAAATAAATTTACCAAATGCATTTTTAAGAGATTTCTGTGGGCTAGGTCATGTGAACCGAGTCAATTACCCCAAAAATCTAGCTGAAGGTAATGTTATTAAGATTGGTTCCATGGAAGCAAAAATAAAGAATAACTCAACTCGATGTTATCAAAAACATATTCATTTCAATATTTGATGAAAGAATGATTTTATGCCACGCACCGTGTCTGGTGATCAGCATGCTAGACTGAGGATAGAGAGATCCTGTGTTGGAATCCCGGTTCGGACATGGATGTACTTTCTGTTTCTCTCTCCCGTCTTTGACCTTTGTATGAATCCTTTATTATATAAATGGAATTTCTTGTATGAATGGTTACCTACCCTATAAATGGGTACCTATAGCATGTGTGTACTGAAGAAGTCGGACTCTACATCAAATTACGGTTCAGTTTAAAAGCAGTGCACTACATAATGCCAGCCTAACTGGCATTCGAGAAAAAAAATATTTAGAATATTTAGCTTTAATAATCACCATTTTCACCAAAAAACTATTTTATTTGAAAAATTAAACAGCAATTCTAAGTTTTGAAATAGCGATAGAAAAAATTCTTTCAATGACCAGTCAGATTTCTATGAAATGCTTAAACTAATGCAAAAATTTAAATATTTTCTTCCCAGTTCCAAACTTATGCATAAAAACAGTGCTTCCTTATATTACATGAACTTATTAGTATCAAAACTACTTAAATGACCTTAACTGCTTTGTTTTTGTAGTTTTTGGCAAAAAAAAAACTTTTTCATTTTTGTATACAGTATCAAATAGTTCTTTTACTGAAATGTACTGTATCTTAAAAATAAAAAATAAACTCATTTAACAGTATATATTTATATAAAATTAATTCACTTGGATACTTAATTTATCTACTATTAAATGACATAATTTTTTTCTCTTAAACATTACTACAGTGTTTAATAGAAAGAATGGGAGGAAGAAATTTCTTCGCTAATTATATCAGTACTTTCTACCTTGGGGTACGAATGCTATCGATTCTCAATATGAAGCTGATAAAGACATCATAAATCTGGGGAGTAGTTCTGGGCACCAAGGTTCCCTATTCCAGTAACACGTACAGGAAAAAATACGTGTCTGGAGTAATTCATGTGATTCTGAATACAATTTCCAATATATTTACATAAATATATTAATTTTCTATAGTAGGACCAGAGCCTTAGTTATTCCCATATTATCCTTTCATTATTTTTTTTTATCTTTCAGAAAATGCAAGTAAAAATAAAAATATGAGAGTGGATGTATTTATTAATTTTTTATATATATTTCATAAATAATAACCTCAATTAGAATTTTAATCCTATTGCCTAATTTTTTATTATTATTGGAAGTAAAATCTTTTAACTTATCTTCCATAATTTTAACAATAATTCAATTTAGAATAATTTCAATCTATTCAATTTAAATAACTGTAACTGCAACTCACTATAAAACTTACAAAAACTATTTGTAAATACATAGTATATTTAGATTATGTTTACAGTTTTCATATCGGACAGAATCCTTATACTTCCCACAAGAATTTTTGATAAAATATATTATTATCAAAAGAATAGAATTATCAGTGCTAGATGAAGTATTTGATGAATCATTGAAAGTGTAATGATTTTTAAAAAGGCTAAATGTTACATAAAGGGTTCAGATTTTATACAGATAAATTTCACATATAAAGACATAATTGCTTGTTATATATTAGTCTTCTCAAGAAAAATTTTCGGTGAAAATAAATTTATAAATTTTAAAAATCATTTGACTTTGAATCTCCAAATTCATAACGACAAAGAATAATTTTTTGTCAATGAAATATTAATATTAAACAAAGATTTCAAAAGCTAAAAGGGAAAAATCGAAAATTAATTTGAAAAAAATGATTACAAATTTTGCAAAAAATGAATTAGAAAATAATATTCTAAAACATAATGAATTAGAAAGTGAAAGATTAAGTTTATAGCACAAAAATTTCAATTAAAAAACATTGTTTTATTGAAATCAGCATTGAGAGCGATTTTTTGCAGTCATTTAAATATTAAAGTAAATGTGGGTGTATTCCCTTATTTTTTTTTATTTCATTTTAGTTATTTATTTATTTTGAAATAATAATAAAAATATTATTTTGAAATAATAATAAAAATATTATTTTGAAATAATAATAATATTATTTTGAATAAATTTATTTAAATTTATTTAAATTTATTTATAATAAATTTATTTTGAAATAATAATAATAATATACTTATCGATTGGATTTTTGCTAGAAAATATTTATTGATCGAAATATAGGATTTAAAAGTACCTGTTCCGATTTCATTTGTAATAAGAAAAAAATCACATTATTTTTTTATTTTTATTTAATAGGAAATAATGGGGTTTTTCTTTTTCTGTAGAAAGGAAATGGGAACAAGTACTTTCAAGTGCTTCGCTTCGATTATTTTTTTTTAAAGAAACTTGTTACATTTAAGAAATTATAGTATTTGTACAGGTATATATTGAAAAAGAACATATATTTACCTCAGAATCAGAACTGCTACACCTGCCTTTGATTGGGATGAAATTAAGCATTCAAAATTTTAATAAAGAATTAATGAAACAATTATTTTTAGTCATTTGCTTATAAATAAATATTAGTAAAGTTTCTTAATAATACATATATTATAGAAATATTTTTTTTATCTAATCAATAATAGTTATTTTTTCATCAATAAAGAATTCAAGATGTTAGTATATCATGATGCTTTTATTAAGCAAGACTCAAAAGCTTACATTTTTTTCTTCTTTTTCTATCTAAAATATAACTAGTCTTCATTTTATGATATAGAAACATATTCTCTTAACTTAGTTCAACAAAATTGCTCAAAAAAGTTTCGAAATATATGAATTCAATTAATTGTATTCTGAATATAATTTACAAAAAATCTTCATGTTTGAAGGATTTTTCTCAAACAGTTAGCTTCACTTCTTATCTCAAAATACTTAGAAATCAAGAAGTTTTATAATGTAACATTATTTATGTATTTATTGCATAATATGTATGTTTTATGTATTTGTTTTATTATACATTTGTCACATTGTATGAGCTGAAGGTTAAAAGGCAATCTTTAGTATCACAGCTCATATTTCGTTGATTTCCTATTGTGATATAAAAGCAGAAAATTTTCTAATTTAATTTCAGTTTCATATAATCTGAAGGACCAAATTTCAATTAACTAAAAATAAGAAAATTTTCAAAAAATATTTTACGGATAATTTTTTAGTTTAAAATACTTAGTTTCCAATGATTACCTTAAAATATTTGAAAAATTTTCAATAACATTTACCCCACACATATGCTCATTTGACATTCGTACCATCTAAGTAAACTGAAAAGTTATCCGCCTTATTTAGCTTATATTTCAAATATAATTCTAAATAAATATTCTATTTTTTTAATTCCTACTATTAGTTCACACTCTCTTTACATATATATTATTCAAGTTTTCTATTGTTAATAAAATATTTTTTTCCATCTATTCAAGCTGAAATACATTTTTTGAAACTTGTTATAATTTTTTTCTTTGTTGACCTAAGTAGGAATTAATTTGAAAAATTTATTTTTATATATTACTTTTGCTTAAAATAATCTAATAAATCCCTATGGAAATTTAGACAAAATTGATGAATGAATATAATAAGAATAAATATTAAAATATTCATTCTTTAGTTTTTGGGGTTTCATTTTTCTTGAGAAATAAAATGCTTCCATCACTTATGGTTTCACAGCAATAATTGCATAATAACAATATTAACTATAAGGGCACTTTAATTAGAAATGTGATTTGAATTACATTCATATTATATGAAGTGAAATTTATGTAGATTACCCACTTATTAAATAGGTTATTGAGGAGACTATTTCTTGACTATCGTCTAAGAGTTCGAAACCAAAACTTATGTAAGCGCTATTAACCTTATTATTATTATATCGTTATAAGTTTATCATTGATAATTTTTTTTATGAAATTTTTTTGAGAGTAATTTTTACTATGTTATCGCAGCTAAATAAAAATTATATTAAATATTTTGTTTTTAAAATTATAAAATACTAACAAAAATATTTATTATTGAAAATAATAATTTAATATTTTATAATTATTATTATTATCTTATTAATAATTATTACCGTACTAAAGAATTTTAAGGAGACTAAGATTCCTCCAGAAAATTTTTATAATTTGAATTTTTAAATAATAAATAAACACATTAAGAGGGATCTTAATATCAAATTTGGCACAAAAGCAGAATTAATGGAAGATTTTTTTTTCTACTTAATGGGAATATTATTGCAAGTATTCACAGTTAAGACATTTGTCTTCGGCAACCAATGAAAAAATAGAACATACAAATAACATTGTAATTCGTCAGATTTACACATAAATTAATGTTATATTTGCTTGAAAATCCTCTAAATAATTAAATCCGAATCACCATATATTCAGAATAAATAACCTGATAAATGATTTACATAAATTAATACGAATGTTTGATAAATATTCGTATTAATGCATAAATGGAAAAGACCTGTTTAATATTTGAAAAAATTTATTAGAAAAATTTAAGAAATTTTTTACAGTTTACTTAAAATAATAATGTAGAATTACAGATCCTAAGAAGCGTAACAAGCTTAAATAATTCAAATTTCCAAAATTCTTTCTAATTTTTGCCGTGAAATTGCTCAATAATTATTTAAATAGGTTTCTAAAATGATGGAAGAGAATTCTAAAATTAGAAAGTGAATGAGCAAAATTTATCTTAGCTTTTGTCTTAATTATTTATTATTTTTTAATTTTAAATAGCAGACACAAGTTAATGTTGATAATTTTTTAATTTAAGCAAATGACACATTGGATTTTGTTACAGACAAGTGTGTATGGTTCAACACTCAAGTTACCAGCAGAATTTCTTTCGCCGTCTCCATCCACTCCTGAGGAACCATCAGAGTTTGTGCAACACCTGCGAAACGTCATGCACTCTCTGTCGCCCATACCAGCATCCATTCAAGCCCAACAGGCCACTTTCATTCATCCGGCTCTATCAATCTGTACCCATGTGTTTGTTCGACATGGTGGTGTCAAGAAACCTCTACATACACCCTATGATGGACCCTACTTGGTCATCGAACGTTCTACTAAGCACTACACATTGCTCATAAACAACAAACATGTCGCAATCAGCATTGATCGACTTAAGCCCACCTTCTCTTCCAGAGACGATCATACACCAACAACCTCGGATCCTGCTCCAACATCACGGACTGCCCCTACAGCCGATCTTCCCTCACCATCCATCACACGTTCTGGAAGAGGGTTCGTTTCAACTCCAAGTACCTGTGAGTCCTCGTAGTATATAAAAAATACTTGAAAGATGCTGATATACATTTTTTTTTAATGTGGTACTGTTTTCATTTGTGCAGATTGTAAGCATTTTATTTTTTGTAAGATTATTATGTATAAGATTCAACTCTTCATATTCAATGAAATATTTGAATGCAGTGAGTTATTGAAATAAATTTCAGAAAGTTTTAGCAATAATTATTTTTTCTTTGTCAGAAATTACTTTCTAAATAAGTTCTTCCATTTTACATTGTCTTTTTCATTTATGCTACCTAGGCCGGGGACTTGTCTGACTCTGCTGAAATTCATTTAAAGAATTTAGAAAACACATTGTACTTATCCATTCAATTTTTATAATATTTTTCTTAAACTATTTTATCATAATTATCAGGTTCAAATATTATCTCATTTTGAAGATCAACATAAGGTAAAACTATTTTTGGCCGATACGAAATGAAACAGAGGGACAGAAATGAATTAGTTGTCCTGACCGTTTATAGTGATTTACTGCAATTGATGAGCGTAAAAACTGTTGCTAATTATCTGACTTATCATTTTATGAAAAAAGATCTTCCAAAAATAAAACCAGCTATTTTTATTACCTCTTTAAATGGTACTTGGAGCTGCTGCTCCATCTTACTGTTGACTTACTTTACCTTAATTAAATTAAAAAGTTTATCAATATCAATAGTCACGTTTCTATCGATATGAAACAATCGTAATCGTTTGTACGCCATCATTACTATTCATTAATCATGTTCGGAAACCTGTTGTAACTGTGGAAAATATTGACCTGCATAACTTGTCAAAATTGTGAATTTCGTTCTGTAAAGCAATTTTAAAAATTATTTAACGGTAAATTGTGTTAGAATTGATTATTATTTCTTTATTATATCTAGTTAATAAAATTAATTTTATCAGCCTGTTTTTACTATACAGATGTTAATACCGGTTATTAAATGATCAAAATTTTTATATAACTCCTTTTCCAATTAAAAATTTGTTTCCCAATTAAAGCAGAAATTAACAGTATTTTTTTACGATCAAGACTTAGTTAATTTAGCATTATTTAAAAGATACTAATTTTTTATAATTTAGTATTGAATGTATTATCTTTAAATAAGTTTATCTTATTTCTAAATATTGATGATTAATCATGTTCGATTTCACTTTTAATTATTTATAATTTTCTGAAGTAACTGTTTTTAATGATTTTTGGTTTTATTTTTATCATATCCACTATAAAATGATAAGAAAAAAATTAAATGCCTTCAATAAAGAATTTAAAATATGATATTTTTCTTAGCGTTTATTAAATTAATACTTTGGTATTTTATTTTTTCTGTTAACTTCGTAATGTTTTCGTTTTATATTTAGGAAAGTACGTTGTAACGAAGTACATATTAATTTAATGCAGCCGATAGCAGTAAATATAGCTAGCCTTATTTAATAGTTATTAAAAAGCAGGAAATGCGGACAACATTTAAATTGAACTTCAGAAAATAATTTAATAATTTCATTGAAATTTATAAACATTAATTTTGCTTCTTCTTGAAAAATTTTAAAATGTTCCTTTTTTAAAATATTTTTTGCCATTTTTAAACTGAATTTTATATGTTTAAAACTTATTTGGGTATCTTTAAAAAGAGATTTCTAATCAACATATTTAAAATATAGTCTCAATAAGTTCATTATATGGATGTTTGCTTAAATTATAATTAAAGGTACAAATTCAGCCAAAACAGTATTTGGTTTCTCAAAACTCTCATGTCTTGGTGGAGAAAAATTTAGTTACATTTAAAATTTAAACATTTCTAACAGCAAAATTTCCAAAAATTGTGTGATAACTATGAAATGTATCCATGAGTGTAAATTGCTTTTTAAATATGTAATAATGATTTTGCCAAATTATAAATTGAATTGAGTGTAAATATTATGGTTAAATATTGTGTTGTTAAAATGATTAAAAACAATAAAAGGGTAATTGGGTTACTGACTATTTTGGCATTTCTGGACTTACTACATTGGCAAACATTACATTTCTACCTCAAAAGTTATTTAGAGGGTTTTTTTTCCCCTTAATAATATTGCAAAAGATCTTCCTTTTGATGTGTTTATTTTCAATTATTATTTGGATTTCTCTTTCAAAACTGTAAGATATCAATAAATGTTTCAAGTTGTTTCATGATTTCTAAGAATATTAATTTGCTCATAAATATGTCTGCTCTCTCTCTCTTTTTTTAAAAAAAAACAATTTTATTGAATTTTAGTTGGATATTTTAGAATACCTATTGAAAAATAGAATTAAATCCAAAAATAATTTTTTTACTGTGTTTCATTTATAACAAAGCTTAAAAGACCTAAAATTCTGTGATTTTTTATATTTTTCATTTTATTTATTTTATTTATTTATTTTATTTATTTTTTTTTATTATATTCTATATCATATGCAGAGGAATTTCTCACTCTAGATCAATTTTCTTTCAATAAAATATGTGAATGTTCTGAAACTGTAATTATTTTTATTAATTTTAATGGGCAAATTTGTTTTTTAATTCCTTATTATAAATTATTGTACTAAAAGAATTGCTCATTTGTAAAAATTATAGAATAATTTGCTTTTAAAAAAGCATTTAAAATTATAGTTATTGTATTTAGGATATAATGACAAAAAAAACAAACTGCTATTTAAAAGTAATTTTAAATATAGATATTTGTATTTCAAGATTACTATGTAAATTACTGATTAATTATCTAATTTTATTTTTAAATAAGCCAATATTTTAAGCATTTCTATAATTTCTGGAGAATTATAGCTATTTTCACAAAAAGAATGGAATAGGATCATGTTAAACTTGTAAAAATATGGTTGTTTAATGTTTGTAATATATTTAAATATGTGTAATAGAATAAAAAGTTCTTTCACATCAATTGTTTTTATTTTTTAAGTACTGCAAATACTCTGTCTTCTGTAATTTATTATTTTTCAGATGACAAACTTCATAAAGTAGTGTTAGTTGGTTCTTAATCTATCCACATAATTCTAAAAAAAATATAAGTTTTCCTAGAATATTAACGAAATGTTTTTTTATTATAAAAGCTAGATAGGAAAAAATCTAAGCAATTTCTGCAGTGATTTTATATTTTTGTAACTATAAAATTATTTGATTTCATAAAAAGATTAATAAGTAAAAAATACAAAATAGAAAAAGAACAAATTGTCGATTTGATCTTTTTAATTGTTATTTGTACTTTTTACTGAATTTCTATGTCCAGAAAAGAACAAATTGTCAATTTGTTTGTAGAAAAGTAAAATATATTGTGTTAATATCGTTTTCTGATGTATGATTCTGATTTTCATTAGTTATATGTCTATAGTAAAAAGAATTTTGATATTGATAGCTCTAGATTGGCTTAGAGAGAAAAGAAATGAAATTTAGGGTTTAAGTGATTCAGAAAAAACCTAGTACTATGTATGATGCTATGCGAAAAATATTTAATTAATCTAATATGAAAATCTCAATGTTTTTAAATAAATAGTAGGAAAATATTTTATTCTAACATTACAAGAATTTTCTCCATTTTATTCACTGAAATCTTGAAAACAGGTATTTTGTGAACTAAAAGAACTTATTATTTTTTAACTTCTTTTAAAGTGTGCCACTTTCAAATTTAAAGAGCTAAGTTATAATAAATTCAAAAGTCTAATTCTATGGTTTGGAAATGGCTATAAAATTATGAAACTAAATTTTGCCTCTTATTTTGTCCTTTTAATTTGATATACATGTGATACTTGTTTTTTGTATAAATAACATAAGTATTACATTTCCAATTTTTGAATAACAAAGAGCAAATCAGCAAATAATAAAGTTTCTCTTAATATAAGAAGTTAATCATGTTTCTTGAAAGGAATAAGATATTTTTAAAGCTCATAAGGATGAAAATTTTTAATAATACGTCTACAAAATTTATGTTAATTGATATTTTGCCTTTTGAGTCATTAAAAATTAAATTTCTTTTTCAAGCCAAGATATTGGTAGATTAAAATTTTAATCCTTAATTAGCTCTCCTGTCCAATGAAGACTAGCGCAACTAAAAAAATCAACTAATTAAGTGAATGTGAAGTCCTATGAGTTGCATGGTGAGCACTTAAGTATTAAAAAGCATACTCCAATATATAACATTAATAAAAGAAAAAGCTTGGTTGGTTTAAGAAAACAATTAGTTTAAAAAAGGATAAAAGTTATGGTAAATTTAATATTTTGGTTTTTTTTTTTTTTTTTTTTTTTTTTTTTTTTTCATATTTTCAAATAATAAGAAATTTTTCTTTAAATGAAGTATTCTGTTAAATATGAAAACAAGCTTAAAAATATAGTTTAATCGTACTTTTATTTTATGCCTTACATTTGGATTATTTGAGTTTGTTTTTTTAATTTCATCAATCGATTTCCTTAGATTCTTTTTTGTTCTGTTGTGCAATTGTTTTCATTTTGGTAAAAAATAGTCATTTTTTAAAGAATGTATATCATTTTGTCACTATGTTGATAGAAAAACATAGTAAAAAAAATTTCTATTTCAACAATCCCATGAGCACCAACATTGATTGAATTTCACTTGTGACCAGGGAAATTAACTTATATTTAAATGACTTCTTTTCAACTGTAAAAATTTTCTTAAAAGTTTAAGTAATTTTATATTTTTGTTTAACTTATAATTTGCTTTTCAATCATTCCAACTGTTTATTTCAATGTATCTTAAAAATCTATATTTCTTCTTATCTTTTGTATAAATGCTTAATATAAAAATTTCCTGGTATTTTTTAAAAGTTTAAAGTATAAGCTTTATACTTAGTAATTTAAATAATTGAAGCTTTATAAATTCTAAAACAAAATATGTGCACCCTGTTTTTTTCCTTATATAACATTGTTTTCTATGACACTTGTTTTATATGAATCTTTAATTTAAAAACAGGCTTTTACAAACTAGTAGTTAGTCCCTGCCCTGACACCATAGACACATTGATAATTTTAACTCGCATTTACAAAATACAATTTTGAAAAATCTTTTTCACAAATTTTCAATTCTGACAAATAGTTTTCCATTTTTTTTATATTTTTATGTGATAATTTTCAGTTGATTCTTTTTTATATAACTCCTGAAAACTTTATTCATTCTTTAACAATGAAGGGACACATTTTTGCATTCAAACATTGTGGGAGCAATAGTTAAAGACACATAGAATCAAATATTTGATGTGAAAGAACTGGTACCAAATTTAAACTTCTATGTTACCTGTACATAAGGACACAGAAAGGGTAAAAAATTCTCTCTTCTCCATATGAAAAAAAAAAAGGAGAAATCTTTAAAAGTTTATGCTCTCTTGTTCTACAGCTGGTTTTGTTTCATTTAAATATCTCAGTTTATAAAGTTTCGTTTGTCAAAAAAGATTGAGCCTATTCTGTTGAGGATTTGTTACAGTTGAGGAAGTGAATGTGTTTATCATTTGATATAAAATATCAGATTGTCATAAAAATTAGAAATTAGAAAAGGAAACCGAAACTTTTATTTAAAAAATATTCAAGAAAAGTTAAACATCGTAAACTGGAAAAAACTTTATTTGCTTGGCTGAAAGAAATGAATATTCTTATAGTTTGTAATATCATGAAAGAGAAATCCAACTGCTTTGCTATGAAGTTGAACATGAAAGATTTCAAAGCATCATATGTTTGTCTAAAAAAATTTAAAGTGAAGCACAATTTTAGACAATATTTTTAATGATAAATAATTAAATTACTAATATTTGCATTTTGTTCCTTCATTTCAGATGGCAGCCGGTGTAGATAAGTGGCAAAAAGATGCTGCTGATCAGAATTTTGATTACATGTTTAAAATCCTAATAATTGGCAACAGCAGTGTGGGAAAAACATCTTTTTTGTTTAGGTATGCTGAGGATTCTTTTACTTCAGCTTTTGTGAGCACTGTGGGTATTGATTTCAAAGTAAAAACTGTATTCAGACAGGACAAAAGAGTTAAACTTCAGATTTGGGTAAGTTCATATTTTATATTTCTAAAATTATTTTATTGTATGACAAACTTCTTGCCTTTGTTCTGACTTGTATTTAATATATTTTTTGAAGAGTTATTTTTAATGATATGTGCATTTACTTAAGAAATATTGTATTATTTTTTTTCTTATCACAATAATATTTCATACTGTAAAGATCATAATTTTGATTGTTCAAAAGTGATAAAACTAAAGCTTTTCCTTACATTTTTTAAAAGAATGACTTTGCTTATGCTAATTTTATAAGTGGTTGATAACTAACAAAAATGTTAAGGAATAAATATCTTGAGTTTTATTGCCATTATTTTTTCTAAAGATGTAGCACATAACATCAGAATTGATTTGCTAAAATACTAGTTGAGAGTACTGTTATTCAGTTAATTGATTTTAATGCATTAAACAATATTACATTGTGATGTAGAAAACCCAAAAAAATTCAAGTCATTCATTTAAACAAATTTAAAAAATAAAAATAAAATTTTATAATAATGGAAATCCAATTTCAGTCATCCATTTCAAAAAGAGCGGTCTTATTTCTTTGTCACATTGTCTTAACATTAAGTTCAAAGTAATTAAAAATTGCTTTGAATCATTTTGAATGTACTTTGTACAAAGTGTTATATATATATATATATATATATATATATATATATATATATATATATATATGGGTTTTATTTAAGAGTTACAAGGTTCAAAATTTAAGATACTATCTAGCAGACATCTTGTTTAATTATACACTCTGAAAGGAAGAGTGAAATATCCTTTTCCTGTTTAATTGTGTCAGACTTTCATAAGAAAAGAAAATTTGCAATCATGTTTGAGGTTAAATGTTATAAATTTACTTTATTAGTCATTTTGTGTAGATGATCAAATTGTTTAAAACAATATGTAACTGTTAAGATATTTATGTGTGCTATGTAGCATCAAATTTTAAATACATTATTATTAATCAATTTTTATCATTGATTTATGTGTTACAAATAAATTTTTCTTTTATAAATAAATATCCAAATTTTTACTCAGTTTTTATTCTATATCATAAGCAATTTTTTTTCAATGTGATTGCATCATAAATTAAATAAATACTAAATATTGACATTATTATTTTATAGAAGATTAAAAATTGTATTTAATAAAAGAAATTTTAGTTGAATTAAGATTATTTGTAATATATTTTCTTTAAAATATACCC
>JAPDSC010009233.1:6196-26423 GCA_026290005.1 Latrodectus geometricus | reverse complement strand
CAACCACCTCTGGCAGTAATAACAGCAGTTATACGCCCGGGCATTGAATCAAACAGAGATTGGATTGCACGTACAGGTACAGATGTCCATGCAGCTTCAACACGATGCCACAGTTCATCAACCGTATTGACTGGCGTTTGGTGACGAGCCAGTCGCTCGGCAACCATTGACCAGACGTTTTCTATTGGTGAAAAATCTGGAGAACGTGCTGGCCAGGGCAACCGCCGAACATGTTCCGTATCAAGGAAGATCCGTACAATACCGGCAACATGCGGTCGGGCATTATCCTGGTGAAACGTAGGGTTTCGCAGAGCTCGAATAAAGGGTAGAGCCACGGGTCGTAACACACCAGAAATGTAACGTGCACTGTTCAAAGCACCGCAATTCGAACAAGAGGTGACCGAGACGTGTATCCAGTGGCACCCCATGCCATCACGCCAGGTGATGGGCCAGTATGAAGATGACATATGCACGCTGCCAGTGTGCGTTCACCACGATGCCGCCAAACACGGATGCGACCATCATGATGCTGTACACAGAACCTGGATTCCTCTGAAAAGATGACGTCTCGCCATTCGTGCGCCCAGGTTCGTCGTTGATCACACCATTGAAGGCGCTCTTGTCTATGACCCAGCGTCAAGGGAAGCCGCAGCCATGGTCTCCGAGCTGAGAGTCCATACTGCTGCAAACGTCGTCGAACTGTTCGTGCAGACACTTGTCTTCCAAACGACCCCGTTTCTTGACTCACGGTTCGTGGCGTGGTTGCACGATCCATTACGACCATGCGGATAATATGCCCGTCTTTTCGGCTGCTAGTGATAGGTGAATGTTGAGATCCCGCATGGCGTTCCGTATTACCGTCCTTAACCCATCGATTCCATATTCTGCTAACAGTCATTGGATCTCGACCGACGCGAGCAGCAATACTGCCATAAGATAAACCGCAATCCCGGTACGCTACAATTCGACCTTTATCAAAGTCAGAAACGTGCTGGTACGCATTTCTCCTTCTTACACGTGGCATCCCAACAACTTTTCGCCAGGCAACAACGTTCAAATGCAATTTTTGTATGAGGAACCGGCCGAACAATTTCCTCATTTAAACACAATGTAGGTGTCGCTACTGGCGCCTGCTTTGTCTGAATGCGCTGAAAAGCTAATCATTTGCATATCATAGCACTTTCTTCCTTTCGTATAAATTTCAAGTCTGCAGCATGTCGCCTTCTTGGTGTAGCAATTTTAATGGCTAGTAGTGTACTATTCAGCACTCCCCTCTGAGCGGCGCCTGGGTTAAGATAAACACCTTTCCCCCCTTCCTAACGCCTTTGTCTAGGAAACGCTGCAACATATGATGGTGATTGGAAAACCCTGAAGAAAGTTCTCCAAAAGGAAACAATATTATATACAATTTTGATATAACGCGTGTATTATCTTTCTCGGTCTAGCTTTACTGTAGTAAGTAATTCTTTATTTTTTTCTGTTAAGTAATTAGATCAACACCAACTCGCTTAAAAAATATTTCATAATACAATGTTTCTTTTTCTCCTCATATCTTTTTTCTCGTTGTAAGTTTATGAATCATGTTATCTTAACTATCCTTTTAATAGTGTATTATGTTTTAGCAGTTTATTAACATTAATCTACATTATTTCTATTGAAATTGCAGAAATTATATATTGCTGTTTATTAAAATTAATCACCATTCATATTCTAGTAAAAGTAACTGAATTTAATAAAAAAAAGATTTATAAATGCATATTTAACAAAGTTTATAATACAAAGAGCAATTTAATTTAATGTTTTATTTTGGCTATATTATCTTAGATTTTGTATTTTATATTTGACCCAAGTTTTTCGTCTTGAAGATTTATTGTGTTTTTATAATCATTTTGTTTTTTACCTTTTCTAAATGTAATTTATAATTCTAGTCTTGCATGAAAATGACAAATAAATAAAAAGTTAAAATGTTCACAGCATTTTTCTTCCAAAGAACAGTTATGAAATTTCATATATATAAAATTCTTTTTAAGTGCCCTGAGTGACAAATATGCTATGTTCATTTAAACAGCATCATTGCTTTTTCAAATCAAAAAGTCATAAAATGAAATTTAGAAATTGCGTTGTGCATAACAATGCTTGAGAAGAAGAGTGAAGCATGGTTGCGTGTTGTGTTGCATAAGACGAAAACTCAAAAGCACCCTTTCCAATAGAAATCCAGGTGAATCAAACCCTTTCTTAGTCTTTGATAGCTCTTCTATTGAACCCAGCTGCTGGAACCAAATCTAGAACCCTTCATTTGGAAATACACGGTCTTAATCTTGATACATAAAAAAAAGTTATATTTGTAAAATGTATTGAATTTAGCTGAAAAATTTGCTTTCATTAAAATTAAACAGGTATGGACCTAAAATTTTCTGGTCTGTAAAGGAAAATCCTGAAAATAAGAAACTTCAGCAGTAAATTTTTCATGACATGGTTTAATTTATAACTGCATTCTAATTCGAATCCCAAATGTGTAATTTTCATAAATGGTTAGGATGTAATGTAATTACAGTCAATGGCGTAGTGAACATAACTGCCGTCCAGATACAATAATAGTGTTGGCACCCCCTTCAAACAATAGTATAACATATACAAAAACCTCTTAATAATACAATGCAATAAACAAAATAATGTAATAACTTCTTTAATATAATCTAAAATATAGATAATTTTAAAGGTTCGGGTTTTACTTTCGAATTTAAGATAAAAACAATCTAGTTGAGAAAAGACGAAATGAAATTGAAGTCTGAAATGCGTCAATAGAATAATTGGACTTAAGGTAATTTAAGATAAGTTAAAAAGATTATTTATTTTACATGTTGATAAAATTGTTTTATAAACATCCGCCTACTCTGTCTAGTGGTTAGCATGCCTGACTGGATAGGGAGGTCTGGGTTCAAATCCCGGTTCGGGCATGGATGTACTTCCTCTATCTCTCTATTCTGTCTTTGTCCTTTCTTTGGATGAATGGTTGCCTACCCTATAAACGGGTACCTATAGCATGTGTGTTCAGAGGTCAAGTCATTCTTCTCCCATTGTGGTTCCTGTCCAAAAAAAGAAGCTGCATACTACCCTATGCCAGATCTTCTGGACCTGATGTAGGCTTTCCTGCACCAGCGGGATAAGCAGCAACTTTGTATTTTAAATAATGAAAGATTTTAATACATATATTACAGATATGTACTTATTAACAATAATAATCTGATATGTTAATTATACTTCATCCGTTTTTGATGAATTTCATCAGTGTCAATCACTTCAAATTTTTCTCGTTCTGCACTTAAAAATGCTAAGATATTTAGGCAATCTTATCCCATTTGAATATGTACGTATATATGGTAGTTAAAGAAGTTAATAATTTAGATGTTTCTCAAATGGGCAAACTCTAGTATAGCTTTATTGATCCGACGAAATTCACGATAGTAAAATTTCACTGTCCTATTTTTATCATGTGTGATTAAAATTGCACTAAACAAAATATGACAAAACTTATATATTTATAATAAAGTAATTATAAAAATGATTTATTAAGGAATGGAATTTGAGAAATACTTTACGCGCCTTCATTCATTTTATTCGAAACGAAATTTTTTGCAGCTTATAGGCCTGATTACTAACGAAGCAAATTTCAAGGACTTCTTAAGAAATTTTTAATAATTTCTTTAATTTTTCTGACAAGTTTTCATTAAGAATATTTCAGTTTTATAAAATTTCCTTTTTTTTTTTTTTTTTTTTTTTTGTTGGAAGCGATATTTTTTATTTTACTTTATTTAAAATAATTAAATCACACTTTTAGTTTTTAAAAAATATAAGCTATTAACTTTGTATTGCTTGTTAAATAGAATTAGTTAATTTCTTATAGGAAAATAAATATCATGCCAAATAATATTTTGTTTCATTAAAATATAAGTAATTTTTTTTTTACTTTGAATTTATGAAAAATAAATAACCGTTTTCAGATCAATTTATCAGCGGTTGCAATATTCATTATACATTTTGAATTGATTAGGTTTATTTGCTTAATCAATATTATGTTTTTATTTGTTTGTTCGTAAATTTTTTTACTCATTTTGGAAACTTACTGAAATATTGAGCCATAATTCAAGATATAAAAACATCAACATAAATAATTTGGTATATAACTTTAAACTAAAATGAAAACCATCACATACATAAAAATGGAACTGACCAGTATAATATGTGAATAATTTTATCAACAAAAAATTTAAATATATTTTCGTCATTTACACACCTATAAAATTTGTAATTCAAAATTATGATACAGTTCAACAAATCTTGAGCAAAGTATTAAACTTATAAAAAAAATCAAGGTAATCGAAAACAATTAAAAATCGAACACAATTTTTAGACCTAAATTATGTAAATTTATTAATATGTAAATATTAAAGTAAGATTTTCGTTTATGGCGAGGTACTCTAGTTATTCCCTTGCCTTTCCACCTTTCATTCTACATTAACAATTATTTCCTTCCTCCAAGCTTTAATCTCCCCAAGTTTAGCGGCTGATTTGTAAACATAATACAATAATTATTATGATAGATTCCCAATACCCCTTTTCAATACGTCACTGATTACAGTTATGAAATTATTTTAAGGATGTAATTAGTTAGGGTTTTATATTACAAATTCGAGTCTCGGGGGCATAATGGTAGCGCTTCCCGCCCCTAATGCACAGGTCGGAGATTTTATTCTAAAGTTGGGCAAAGCCCTTCAGTGTATAGATGAAACTGAGTACCAAGCATGCTTGGGACCAAAGCACTGTGAGTTTTCGCGTTAGCCTGACCATTAAACCGGGACATACGCTTCGCACCCAGGGCTCTACATCACAAAAACAAATATCAGCACTGTAGGCTTTAGCTCTATCACACAAACTAATGATCTGTTAGTTAAAGTGATTATCATTCACCTGCTGGCTCAGCATAATAAAGTGATGACTATAAAAATAGGAAAATAAAATAAATGTCAATAATTGTCAAGAAATTTTTAATGGAATAATTTCAATGGCTCTCTGTGTATACAAAAAGAAAAGAAAATTCATTTTCAACAAAAAAGTTTTTTAAATTAAAAGTGCATGCAAAAGTATAAATTGTAAAAGAATAAATAATTTATTATATCTTTCAATAAATAGAAAGTAAAATGTTGGGCGTGAGAATTTTCTCCGTCTAAAAAGCCATTCATTGTCTTTATATTGAAAAAAAACAAAAAGATTCAAATCACAAACATCAGAGATGTATTTTAATTATGTTATGTTTTTACAACCGTACTCTTCAAAATCAGCGCATTTCGATTTTGTTATGTCGTTGTTTGAACGAATAGAAAGAAAGTCAAGTGAACTTTGTCTCTCTAAAATGATGAGTTGAAATTCTCGTACACTTGAAATGCGTGAATTACTTTCATAACGATCCTCAGTTGCTGTTTTGATGCTCTTCCAAACTGGTTCGCAATTGTGTTACAATTATACACTTTCATTGTTCTTGTTTTATATAATCTTATAGTTTTTTATTAATTTGTTTTCTATATAATTTTTAAAATCTAACTGTCTTTGAACTTGTGTATATTTGTTTCAATATTCATTTTTGAAGCACATTTCTTCTTCTCTGGTAAGTTTTTTTTTATTATTAACCACATTAATATTGATTTTTTTATGAATTGCTTGATCTTGTTAAACTTTGAAGCAAAATAAATATTTATAATTAATTTTCATTTATATTCACATAATATATAATTCTAAAAAGTTCTTCATCGCTGAATTTTTGTTAACTAACTATGTGTCCATTTGAAATAAAATTTCTTACATTTTTAAGTAATTCGTAAATTACTTAAATTCAAAAATTATGAATAAGTAATTCATAATTTTCTTCAAATCACATTAAATGTTGCATTTCGATGAATTAGTTCGAATATAAAAGTTATTATGAAAAAATATTCTTAGTCGCATTCACTTTATATAGTAATTTCATGGATTCGCATTCATATCGATTCACTTTTGAGTAATCGTGTTGCATTATAGAAGCAATATACAAACTACATAAATTAAATGGCTGAGTAAGGATTTTTGAATTTGCAGCATGATATTGTTTTATAATGTATCTGGAAATAAGTAATGATCTATTTAAGTTATATAGCTATAATGTTTAGACTTAGGGAAAAAGAAATTACTCAACAATTCCATTTTCCGATAAAGAATTCACATATATTAAATTTCTCTAACTTCTAATATGTTTATTTTTGTAACACTAAGAAAGTGACAAAATTTTTTTGTGTTCGATAATTTTAATAAATATAATGAAAAGATCTACTGTATCTTATATTTTTCAACTTTAATATTTATTAATATAATGAGCAGATATCATTATTTATAATCAAAAGAATATAACGCTATGGGATTATAAGTAAACTTTTAACATAGATGGCATATGAATAATTTTTGGAAGTTTTTTCGAAAAAAACTCGTGCTTTAAGGGGTTAATAATTTAATAGTTTTAAAGTAAATAACGTAAAAGTTGAATTTAACGTGAAAATTTTAAGATTATTCAACTCAAGTATGAATTTTAATTTTGTATGATGAAATTTCATCTTGAAAGTGAATTTTGTCGAATTTGTGACAGATCCAAAGAATTTGAATTTTCGATTTTCAATGTTGCATATATTTTGTTTTTATCATCAAGCTATTAAAAAGAAATTTCTTTAAAATCTCCAATTTTAAATTTTGAAATAAGTCTCTCTCTGAAGTGTAGCGCACGTTATTATATTTTTATCTTATTTTTTTTATATCGACAGGATGCTTAAATCATTTGTGTAGTAGGTTCTTACAACCAATAAAACAACTGAGTCCTACATAAATTTTGTTCAAAATAAACAACACTCCATAAGTAGAGAGGCATGAAATTAAATTAAGAAATCTTTAAATATGTTTTTTTTAATATAAGTTATATTCAGCTTATTAGATGCAAATATTCTTAATTTATTCATAAGATTGGATAAATCTAAACCAATTTCTCTTAAATGTTATTTTTACAACTAATTTTTCAATAAAAAAAATTAAAGCATTAATTAGTAATTGAAAGTAATTTGATGTATACCTTAATACTATTTTTTATGGAGAGGAATAATTACAGTAGTAAATAATTTGTATTAAACATTTGACCAAATGAGTTTTAATAAAAAAAAATTATATTTATTTTAATTTTTTATTAATTAGTTTTAATGTAAACTTTAATATCAGTTACTTATTGTGGCTCCTCTAAGATATATTTCATAATAGAGTTTCTACATTTTTTAGTCAAATAAGGCATGAAAACATAATCGCTTTTTCATAAATTAAAATTATCGATGAAGAATAGGAAAAAGTGAATATAGAATTATTCATGTATCAGAAAAGCTTATTTTTAATTAATATTGCGCGAAAATTCCCTTAAAATATTTAAGTACACAATTCTTACTCCTAATCGAAAATTATAAATGAATATAAATCTTTATTTTTAGATATCTCTCTGAATGAATATTATTAAGTCGCAATGTGTGATATCGAATATTGACATGTTAACTTTCGCACTTAAGCAAATTCAAAACCGCAAAAATGGAAATAATTCTAAATATCATTAATAAGAAACTGACCATATTGCTCATTAATTAACTTTCATTGTTAACATAGATCAATATTTTGGATCGATTGCATTTGGTAAATTTTTAGCCATGCAAAAATATCTAAAAAATTTCATATTATTATTGTTATTATAATATTATAAAAATTTCATATTATTATTGCATTGTTATTAGTATATGTTAATTTATATGTATACTATAGATTATACACTGTATATTAGATGTTATAATAATTATTAGATAAAAGAATATGAATAAAAGTATTTTTTCAGATTTATTCAATTTTTCTGCTTGGATTTTCACATTCTATTATTGTGGATTTTATTTATTTATTTATTTATTTTTTTTTTTTAAGTTTTCTGTTGATAACATAATTTTAGACAAAAGCAGAGATTCACCTGCAAAATCTCATCATTTATTCTTCAAAATGCTTAAAGTTAAGTTTATAGTATCACAAATTATTTTGTATGATTAATTAATTATTATTCTAATTTTTTTATCAATAACAATGCTGAAATAATTTGAATTATAAGCATATCCTTAATGTATACAGGAAGAATGTCCACAATAAGATTAGAAATAGATTCTTATTACCACAGATTATGTTCCTGATTAAAGTGAAAATTTTCAGCAAATTGTTAGGGAAGCACTTAAAACCGTGAAAATTAAACATTTAGAAATCAAACAGTTTGTGTATTCAAGTTACCACTTAATAAATTTAACAAAGAGTTTTAACGAATAAGAATTACTTGCAAGGAATATTTAAAATTCAGACTATATCTGAATCTATATCAGACTGTCACTATATCTAATCGAATGATCTCTATTTTGTTAACTATCGCACACACAAGTATAAATATTTTATGGGTGAAATTTTAAATAGGTACATAATCATGATCGATTTTATTTAAAAATATATTTTATTGTTTTAGACAAAGTGAAATTAATTTATTTTTTCTTACTTTTCACATTGTACCACAATATATTTTAGTTAACATAAAATTTTATTTCGAAGATATTTACAGGTATTGATTGCAGAGAAATATATTTTTTTCCAAAAGATGTAAATAATAGCATCTTCCTTACTTCTTGGTAAATCAAAGGTTATCTAAATTTTAATATGTTTTAATTGGAAAAAGTATAAGATTAGTTAGTCGAATTTACGAAATAGAAGTTGGAAATGGAAAGTTATGTTATAGAGCTTTTTGGATATTTTATGGCTGTTTCATTACATAAATAAGCGTTAATAGCAGTTCAATGGAAGTCAAATAATACTCAAATTCATATCTAAATTAAATTTCTCATTAAGGCATAATGAGATTGCTTAAGGACATATGACATTTAGAACTACAGTTTCTCACATATTTTACATTTGCACAATTTTTTGCAATTAATTATTCATTACCTGAATGAATTTGATAAATTTATGATCTTTTATTGCATATAAATGAAAGTTTTGTGAATTAATCGATAAATTTCATAAACATTTCAATACCTAAAACATGTTCAATAATTGCCAAATTAAATGGCGATTATGAATAATCATCTGTCTTTGCAAAATCACACCTAATTAATCACGTCCGCCCTCATTATGTAAGAAAAATAGTCCAATACTTGATTCTCCTTCTATCATTTTAAATGCATCAATTAAAGATGAAAATTAAAAATGCAAATTTTTTTTGACTAAGACTATTTATGATTATTAAAACATTATAATGTGCTTATTTTCATAACTGCAACCATACAGAGATATATAATTTTTGAAATTTTTTTGCTTTTATGATTATTGCCAAATAGGTACTATGATAATTTAATTAGTATTGTTCAGTTAACAATTATTAATATATGGTTAATATGACATGTTAACCATTTTTATCTGAAACAATCGGAGAAAGGTTTATTTATTTACAATTCCATTCCAATTGCCTGTTTATGTTGAACGAGAAGCCTCTAAGCACAGTCAATCGCCTTTTAGTTTTGAATTATGGTTATATGATGAGGTTGACACCAGACCTGCATCTAGTCATACTAGTAGAAGGACATTTCAATCATGACTTGTGTTTTACATGCCCCTAATCATAATATCAGTTAACATTATGATGTTTAGCTGCCTTAGGTGTAGAACCCGATACCTTCCGCCCACGAGAACGGCGCCTTACAAATCTAAGGCAATATGCTTACGAAAGCATGATCAAAAATCTTAATATATACAAACAATTCAATCCACCAATATTTAAAATTAAATCAGCATTTGCTTGAAACATGACTCATATATATTTAACGATAACATTAACTAACAGTGTAAAGGAAAGAAGTAATCTTATAATGTAATAAAAAGAATTAATCATTTATTTTAATTTGTAAACTTATGATTCCATCGCATTTTACCTTATGTTTCGTGCAATTTGCATCCATTCGAAAAAGTATTATTTAAGTATGCTGTTTTAGAATAGATACAACCAGGACAACATTTGTGAATGCAGAATCCTACCGACTTAGATGAATTCTTTTGCCTAGATGAATCTAATTAAGTAATCAGTGACCAACAGGAATATAAAATATCATTAACATGAAATCTATTTAAAAATAGGATATAAGCAAAATGAAATATTTATACTTTCTCATAATGTTCCACGCATTTTCTTTGTACATTTTAAAGAACTTCTTATTTTGTTTTCCATAAATTATTAACACATAATTTGATTTTGCAAATGCATCTGCGTATTTAGTTCAATGTGGGACAATATAATTGCACGAATATATTTTCCAGTACCTAGGGCTGATTTGGGCTCTATCACTTAGAAGCAGCCAGGTGGCAGCCTCCGTAATTTAAAAGCAAGGATCAAGCAAAAGACCCCTTAATAACTGACATTTCATCGCCAGAGATATCATTTCACTATGAGGACATTGCGACCACCATGTATTTAATGTCCCCCAGCCGCCTTTAAACTAACACAATGGAACTAACTACCTTCCGATAATGAGAACGATACCTTTACCAACCAGGTAACCGCGGCCATTTGAACAATGTAATGGATATGAGTTTTGTAAGTTCATTAATAAGTTCTCAGGACTTTAACATTTTTGTTTTAAATAGACAAAATGGCGATCTGCAGCGAGAAGTTCAAATTCATTGATTTATATTAATTAGCATCTATATTAAATATTAATTGCATAAATGAAATCCTCATTTGATTGACGAATTTTAACTGGGCTCTAAGAAACTGAGAACATATTTTTACTATTAATTTTTATTTCAAATTTTATCTGATTAAAAATGCCTTCACAGACTATTTTTTATACATAGCATATTTTTCTGAATAATTAGTATGAATTAGGTAAATTTATCATTAAATTAGAGTGACTTAAATATTAGTTAATTGTTAAAAATTACGTTTATGTACCATTGTTTGTACATTGTCTGAAGTAAGTAATTAAAGAGAATAATCGTTGGCCGCGTTGGTTCGGAATATAAGTATTACCTTCTTTTTTATTTCTTCTGAATTTTTATGGTATGTGCTATCCTTTTCAAGTCATTCTTGGATCAGTGTTTACCCTGTTATTTGACGAACAGTTATTTATTAATAACTGCTCGTTATAAATAATTATATTAATTACTGTAATTAATATTAATTATAGTTATTAATTAATTATAAATCTTTTAATGTGCAATATAAGTTTTCTTCTGTTTAAAAGTTAATCTTTTATTAAAATCGCTACTTATTTTCTCACTTTAATTTCCATACATTATTACACAGATGTTACCGGTATTAGGCAGCTGTATTCACAAAATTAAAACACTGTTTTAGTCTATTCCTCATTCTTTAAAAAAGTTTCCACTTGAAAAAGTACAGGATATTTTATTTAAAAGATAATTTGATAAGTAAATTGGCAGATGAATTTTAAAGACATAACATGCTATTGTGAAAGAGGGCGCGTACTCTTTGGACAAGTTAACTCGCCTTTATTTTTACAAACAGTATTTAATTTCTATTCAGTCATAATGTGTCATTAACGATTCATTTCCATACAATGGCAGATGTATTTTGAAGACATGACATGCCATAGCGTACACACTTTGGACAAGTTTAACACGCCTTAATTTTTACAGACAGTATGTTTACGCTATCTTCAACCATAATTATTCCCCTATTTGAGATTCCAATAATAGAACATAACTTCGATTTTATTTCAGTCATTTTGATTGTTGCGTTTAACGTATTTTTTCTTTTCTTTTTCATTTTAAAAGTGGAGTTATAATTATTTAGTGTTGAATTATTTGTTATTATACATTAAATTACTCTCTTAACTTTTTTCTTCTATCATCAAAAGTCACATACATATTTAGTTTATTTTAATGTCTTACATTCTTCAATTTAAATTATTAAAATTCGAGTTTGGTTGATGGTGTTACCATTCCTATTAGATTTCATTCCCACATTTGCAAAAATGCAAATTTTATGTAAAAGTCAAAATCAATATACAGTCATTTTCTGTGTGTAAGCTTAATAAATATTTATTTCAATCAAAAGATTGAATATTCATAATTATTTCAATCAAAAGATTGAATATTCATAATTATTTCAATCAAAAGATTGAACAATAAAGGGGATTAATTCAGTTTATCCACTTCAGTAAATACTCAAACTTAATACATGCATAAATATGATTTAATTCAAAAGATTCATCACTCTCTTAAACGATGGAAAATATTATTTATTTTGATAAACTTTTATATAATTTTTCTCACTGTTTTTGAAAGAAAATATTAAAAATTTAAGTCTATGTCAGCTGTGCTTTAGTTTCTAAGCAGTTTTAAGGAAAAAGTGATTCAGAAAAATAACTTGTTTTCACCCTTCGTATGAAAAAAAAAGGCCTTCAAGCGACAAAAATCAACCATTTGTTATATATTAATTTTTAACTTTAATTTCTTTCTTTTTCTTTAATTTTAGTAAACATGTTGTTTTGGAACAGTGAATTTAAGTCTATATTGATGATCAAAAACAAATAGAATGAGGTATAAAATGCTTTAAAATTTACAATAGTTTCAGTGTTATTGAATGAAGTTGGGATTTTTTTTTTTTTTTTTTTTTTTTTTTCATTGACGTTGCAATACATTTCAAACTTTGGACATTAAGGACACCAAATTCGCTGCAGAGAGCAAAAAAAAAAAAAAAAAAAATTTTCTAGAAAAAAAAGGTTAATACCGTTATTATTATTATTTTTTTTTAATTCACTCCTTGAGAATGAGGGAAAAATTGAGTAGGCAATGCCATAAATATTCTCGACAATCAAAATTTTCCTACTATTTAATTTTTGTTACAGTATAATAAAAGCTATAATTTATATATTTTAGCTGCTATTTTCATTAAAGTGTAGCCTTCCATTTGATGTTTTATATGTATTTGGAGAAAAAAATACGCTTTTCTTAAGTATAAATCTTAATAATCACCGACCTTGACATTAAACAAAGAGTATGTATCGGCTTGTTTTCCAAACTATGAGGAAAAAATGTATAATGAAGCTCACGTTTTCAAAATTCAAGCATTCTCACCATAACAAAATAACGCTTAAATACTTTTATTCAAAGGGTAATTTGTTGCAAAAAGGCTTCAACTACATTTCCGAAATATACAAGATTCTGACGTTATTTTCTGTGAAAATCCAACTGAATAGGTTTTTACTTGCACTTTTTCCATAATTCCAATGCAGTATCTTCAATGTAGTGTTCAAAAATTAAGTTTATAGCTCAACGGGTTCCCCCCCCCCTTCCCGAATTACTGCAGATATTCAAAAGGGGATTTGAACCCACGAACCGTTGAACCGAAAGCAAGAAAGCTAATCATTTGCCTACCAGCTCCGGTTATGGCGTTGAGACGAGAGTTTCAATCCAAATATTGAACTTTTTTTGCGCTTGAAATTGTAAGATGATTGATTAAAATACTTGATTTTTGGACAGGTATAATGCTTATATGGTTTGTTAATGGTAAAAGGCTCTAGCTAAAAAGTATTATTTGTATCTAGATGTATCTTTTGTTATCTTTGACCATATGGGATAGTTAAGTTAATGTACCATAGGAATAAAGGAATTTAAAGTGACCTAGAACATTATTCAAAATATAATTACTTGAATCTTCCACATCATTCAGAAATAGAAATTTATAATTTAACCTAAACCTGTAAGTATCCAGTGAATTCCCATCACCTGTCTGTAAATGGAATCTTTCATTAATTATTAAAGTGATTCTCGAACGACATACATTTAAAAATATGTCATGCATGTAGAAATATTCAAGCTTTCAATTGTACTTTCATTCTTATTTGAAACTTGTTCACAATGGTCGAATAAATCACCTATATCAGAAAGTTATCTTGGTAATACCAGTCACATTGCTCTGCACTTATTACCATATGAATCAAAACTTATACATGTTTATTGTTCCTTTATTTAGGCACAAAATGGGTTCTTGTCAATCTGGATGTGGACGCAGGAAACAAGAAAAGCTGGAATTTTGTCTTCCATGCTACACCTTAATCCATGGACCAGAAACCTCCAGTAAAATGTTAAAATGGATTGAAGAAAGAAAGTGTTCAGAAAGTAAGTTATATCTTACAAAATATTGTATGTAGATAAACTATTAAGTAATATTTGCTATTGCTTCATATCTATGTTAATTTCACATTATGTGTTGGTGATTTTGTACAAGCTTGATAGAGGTACTCGGTTAATCTGTTTTTGGGCAGGGCAAGAAAATGAATCTTTACTAAAAAATACTCTGTTAATTTATGCAACAATAACAATATTTTATGACGATATCATCCTAAAAGGCAATCGAATTGGAGTATGCTAACCCTGATGTTGTTCCTGATGTCATATGGGACATTAATAAGGAGATGAGAGAGAGAAACTGGTAACCAAGAACTGAACTGGTAATTGATAGATTACTGCTCAGTTCTTGAATTCGATACACTTTGAGTGTGTTGCATGTTTAGCTACTCAGAAACCAACCCACAACTCTCAGTCAAATCAGATTTCACATGAAAAATGCAATTGAAGAAGTACCAACTTTGAGTCCATCTTGTCGCAAATATTTAATTCTAAAACACATAAATTGCTAAGTAAATGGAAAGATGATAGCAGTTGCAGAACTTAAAGCTTTCACATTTTTTCCATTCCAATGGAAATTTATGGACTCTGAAATATTTAAAATGGTCTATTCAAGTTTTAAAATTTGAAAAACCAAAAATATGCAAGTTCCAGTGGCAATAAGAAAAGGCTTTTATGCTTACTTTGCAACACTGTTGGATAGCTGTATTACACAGGAAAATTTACAGCTCAATGTCAATACTCTGGCCTTTTTATTCAACAGTTTGTTGGTTTGATTCTGACTAAAGAATACAGTGTTCACCAATATGGACAATAGAACGTTAAATATGTTGAGGTAGTGAAATCCCCATGTAATCTTCTACTTTGTCTCTGCTTTCAAAATAGAAGATCCATCAATGGCTTGTAGTACTGCCATCTGGTGTCATCAGAACAAGGAAAAAATGAACTCTTTAGACTTGATAAGGAGTCATACTCTGTCATGTGCAGCAAATGTGAGGATTGAATCTGTCCAAATTTGGGATTGGGACAGAATGCTAAATAAATAGTAGTAGGATTGCCTTAGTCCCTAATTACCTGTGTACTAAGACAAAAAAGGCTAAATTAATTTAATTTTCCATATTCTGCCTATTTCAACTGACTGAAGTACCTTGTTTCAAAAGCCGGAATTCAGTACAATTACAAAAACAGCACCTGAGCTGGATTTC
Organism: Latrodectus geometricus; assembly: GCA_026290005.1. Classification (NCBI taxonomy): domain Eukaryota; kingdom Metazoa; phylum Arthropoda; class Arachnida; order Araneae; family Theridiidae; genus Latrodectus; species Latrodectus geometricus. Next base: position 10,944 of record JAPDSC010009233.1, on the reverse strand, counting down.
TCTTCTTTGACACAACATTGGAAAGACATTTGATTGACCCTTTGCAACTTCCAACATCATAGGTTCTCTCAGCAGGACTGCATTTGGCTTATTCAGCTGGGAAATCCTCTACCTGCCAGTTGTGAGCCCTATGTTCCACACAATGTTTTATAACAACTTAGACATTTTATCTTCATATTTATATAATTATTTTTTTTATCTCATTTTTAGAAATTTTAAAATATTAATGAGGAGTAACTCGAGAAATTTAGCTCTAGTTTTTAGAGAAAAATGTGGCTAGTCGTTTATGGGATTAATGTTCAATATGTTTTGCACCACAAAGTCTGATCTACAGATCTGTTAAAAATTAATCTAAAGAGGTGTGGAATGCTTGAAAATTATCTTGAGCTGTGATTTTATATAAATATTGAAATTGGAAATCGTGGTCGAAATTTTAATAAATTTCCTGTCTGTCGTATTAGTTCTGAAACATGCTCTATAATTGTACAAAATTGGAAATAACCCCAATAATTATCTTATCTCCAAATAGTAATTTACTTAACAAAATGTGTGTGATATATGATCAAAATTAATAAAAGCAAAAACGTACATGCAGTAAACAATTAACATAAATTTAAAGCAATTATGAATCATGTTTTCGAGGAATCTGTAGGTAATTATAGTTCCATTGAAAAGTGGAAGTAGCTCTCTCAATAGTATCCTAATTAAAAATGAATGATCACAGATAATGAACAACAGTGCAATCTATTAAAACTTTTTCTTCATACTTCCAATCTGAACTCTTTATAGAGTTCACTAATAAAAGTTTTAAAATGAAGATTGAAAATGACACTAATAATCAAATAATTTAAGTCAATAATTACTATAAAAGAAAAACTGAAATTATATTTACAAATAAAGAACAGCATCATAAAATTAAAAAAAAAATAAAAATGAATTTATTAGACAAATTATTAATCTATAAAGATTCAAAAGATAGATTACTCTTTACTTGATAAAAAAATTTTGAAATAGTCTATAAAATTGTAAAAATGTTTATTATTCAAATGTTTTGTATGTAGTTTAGAATGGAAAATTTGTATGTAACAAAGAAGTAAAGAAAGATTAATAAAATTAATTTACTGAAAATATTAGCTTTAATATAAATTGTAAACTTCTTGCAAGTTTAGAGACTAATTCAGAATTTTTTTTTTTATTATTAAAGTCAAACATTAAGTTCAAAATAAAGCTCAAGAAAATTTATTTTTTTGTTTCTAATGTAAGCCTTATCAATTCTACCTAACTTTCAAAGTAATTTATTCTCAGTGTTGTCTTCATTTTCTTTTAATTTACTTTGGGGATGATGGTTTTTCATAGAATGAGCAGTTTTAAGTGTAAGAGTTGCTACTGCATCTATTTATGCCACAATTGCTTCATAAACAAAGTGTGATGTTTCATTCTTTTCAACAATGATCTAATTTTGGCAAATGTCACGGGATAAATCCTTTGTCCATGACATGAATTTAAAAAATGCATTGGTATCAACAGCTCATCGTTTTCATAGTAAATATGGGTCAAAGGATGCCTAGGCTGAGGATAACTTCTACTTTCACAAGCAAAGTTGAAATATCTTCATACTTCAGTAGAGCTCTACCATGTTGATTTTCTTCAAGCAATCTTTTGTAGATTTCATAAGTTGTTCATAGAAACCTCCCAACCATGCTGCCCACTCTATTATGTTTTTTTTAAACTGTTCTTTCTTTTGTGATGAAATTCAGGAATTTGTCATAGAAAATTATTGCGAAGATAAACTTCTTTTTAAGACTTTTAAAATATTCTAGCTTTGTCCAAATAAATCCAATAAAGTTACTTATTTTGGCAAAAAATCTGAAAGCTCTCAAGAAAGAATTAGTTGACAGATCAGAAGTCAGTTCGAAGTGTACAGGTTTTGTTACATCGCGAGTGAGCATGATAACGTAAAATTTTTGGTTACATTTCGCTTCTTTGATACAAACAGATGTCCATCACAACCCAAACTGCATACTACAATTGGAGATGAATCATTGAGTCTGTCTATGGGAAGAAGTGCTGTTATTTGGATTGTTAGTTTTAACAAATACTTCTTGCAAATAAAAAAATTTCCTGATGATGCTCTTCACCAATTGATATCCTGTAAAAATCAAGTGACAAGCTTCAATTCTAGCCAAGATGCAGGCTTCACCACCATGCATGGTTTCATAATGTTCTTAATGAACAATTAAAGTGGTCAACCACAGAAATGTTTTGATAAGATGATTGGATGTTTGTCTTTGATAGACAAATCACAGAATTTTAATTTTCTTCTAAGTCATAAGAAATTAATATCATCCATATAAAGCACATAATTAGCTATAGGGAATCCTGAAAAATTCTCCTTTTATTAGCGATTTGCACTCTTCTCTGAACCATGCCTCTTGTTCTGTTCCAATTGAAAACTTTCCATTATCTACCAGTTATGCTGCTTAGGAGCCTTGAATACTATCTTTTTTTATGACAAATCTATTTACTCAAGCAGTAATGTGCACCAGTTTTTCAAAACTATTATATTTGTTCTAATCTGTCAGATTTGTCAGCTCTTCAACTAGACATTCATATTGTGGAAGGCCTAGTAGATTAGCTTTCTTTTTGTAGTCTAGATCATCTACTTCTTCCTCAATGTTTTGAGGTTGTGGCCAGTACTCTTCATGTTATTGTAGTCATTTTTCTTCCTTGCAGCCAAGAAAGATTTTTAAGTAATTGTGGAATTTTAGCTTCTAGAAATGATGTCAGTGGGGTTCGTTGATACTGGTTAGTGATACAAACTCTATGGTCAATTCTATTTCCAATAAATGGTTTAAATTTTAAAGCAACTCCTTAAATCCACAAATAGGCAATTTTTGAATCTGTCAAATAATAAGGTAGATCAAATTTCAGAGCCTTAAAAATGTTACTGCTGAGTTTAGCTGACAAGAAAGGCTGCCATAAATTACAATTTTGGCAAGATCAATGTTTTAGACAAAGCTATACTGTTTTTAGAAGCAACTAAAAATGTTTTGATCAGATGTTACATGTAAGTACTGAACTCATCCATAAACTTCATTCTAGAGTCGGCAAAAAGCATAAAGACTTTTGAAATTATCAATTGGAATTGCAGTAAAATAATAGTGGGTACAGAAAAATCTGTCAGTTGAGGGATTTCACTGCACCAGCTTTTCCATGTGAAACTAAATCAATTAGGCAGGTCATTATCCCAGTTTATACCTGATAATCAAACATCTTACATCAGACATTTGATTTGTAAAGTAAAAAGTCTGAGAAATCCTGACGGGTCAAATATTCATACTAAAACTTTAAGTGCAAATCTCTTAATGTCTTATTCTCTTCTCCTTACAAATGCAATTAATCCATGTATATCAAATTACGATTTTACAGTTATCCCAGCTATTCCCAAAACTTTGTAAAAAAAAAAAAAAAAAAAAAAAAAAAAAAAATCTCCTCAGGTTTTGGAATTTTCAATTGAAACTATTTTCTTTCCATGATTTTTGTGAAAAATTTCAGAATTTATTCGTCATTTATTTAACTTAAACTATTGAAAATTTCTTTGAATTTTATCTTAACAGATAATGTACTTGTTCAACAGTCTCTTGACTTCTGATTATATCATCCACATAGATATTATGCTTAAAGAAGGAAATAGTTTCAGGATATTTTTCAAAATACTTGTTTAATTGTTGCTGCCAATAAAAAATCCCGAATAAGTCTAATGAATCTGTTAATTATAAATGGTTCAGAATTATCCTTTAAATTATTTCTTTTTTAAATTGCATAACATTAATTTATTTCATGGGTTAAAATATTCAAAAAGGTTTGTCCCATATCAGTTGTAATAGCTGCAGAGTTATGTCTAAATTTCCTAAAATATACTAAAATTTCTGGATGTAGATTTGAACTAACATGGAAACAGTCATTCAAGGGAAAGAACTCATAACTTTATAGAAGCATCAAATTCCAATCAATATTGGTTGAACTATAAAACATAATATATTGGTTAACCAAATTATTTTGCTATATGATAGATAAAACATAAATTTTAATTTTATTCAGGTTGGAGAAAAACTCAATTCCTTGTTTTAAGTAATCACCTAACACTTTTCTGTGTACTTCAAATAGTTTGGGATTTCTAAACAATCTTAAGAAATCAAATTTTGCATCGGCAATTTCTCTGTCATCTAAATTTTTTTTAACTAGGTACCGGGGCAATGATTTTCTTTTTGGAGGGGAAATTGAGCCTTATTTATTCAGAATCGGACAAAACTTCACTTTTTGAAGAATTGCCTTCCTTATACTATAATCATTTAAACCAGAGTTTTCCAAATCCAAAATTTCTCTTTATTTCGAAATTAAATTTTCTTCTACCGCTACATTAAATATAAAACAATTGTCATTATCAGTTTTTCGACATTGTCATTACCAAACAAATGTTTACCAGAATTTTATTCAAAAATTTGATTTTAGTCACAATGTTGTACTTAATCTGCCCCTATAAAAGCAGTTATAGGCTCAGTTCAATTAGGTAGTCGGGAAGGGCATGATTTCTTAATTTTAAGTTTGCAGTTCTTTTGTTTCAGGAGATAGTAAGTCTGAACCTGATATTTCATCTGCATCTATATTTTCTAGTTTTGGGTTTGGAAAAAAATCAGTGTTCTGATGTCATGCGAACATCATAAATTTTGTTCATAACCTTTGTGCTA
>JAPDSC010009230.1:0-22325 GCA_026290005.1 Latrodectus geometricus | reverse complement strand
TGTCATTATCAGTGCTTAAAGTTGTCTCATTCCGCTGTTTGTTGTAGCTGCAATAAACGTATGATTTCGTTTATAATTTTGTTTTATTATATTAGAGTTTCTATTGCTAAAAAATTGAAAATGAGTGGCAGAAAGGTTTGTAACACGTGTTTCTGTTATTTTCCTCTTTTATTTCTATTTAGTACTAAGCTAATGATCTAACTTTGGATGATGATGGAAATTTTTAGCATATTGTTTTTTGCTAAATTTATACTATAAATATACACTAAGATTTTTTTAACCATTTTTCCTTTAATTTTGAACATGAATTATATCAACTTGATTTATTTCACCAATAAAAAAAAAATCATGCAAAGAAGGGTTAAAAAATTTAATATTGCATTTGTTATTTATTGTTAACATATATCAATTTTTTCTCTCTTACTTATAGTTTCATTTCATTCATTTTCTTTTCAGTTTAAGTATAACGGCTTTCATATATATAGATATATATAAGTTCTTTTGTTTGGTAGTTTACAATAAGATTTATGTAGTTTTTTCAGTTTTATCTTAAGGTGCTTAAATAGAATGTAAAAATGTAACGAACCTCAGAAGCCTCATACTAAAGCTATAGATTTGTTTTAAACAAATGTACATAAAAAAAGGAAGTTCGAAACGAAGAATAAGTTCCATTGTTAAACTTTTTATCACAACTCCTTCCAGTATTGTTAAATTATTTAACAATTGACAGTTATGAGTATATTTGATTCTTTATCAATGTAAAATGTTTCTAATAAAATCGCTGCTTAGATAATAATCTGAATGTAATTCAAATTTCCTTAAAAACAATAATGTGTGTGTCTCTATTTGAGAGATGGTATATAATAATATTAATGTAACGTAAATCTTTAAAGGGCTGGGATTTATTGGGCACTGTGTTTATATTTTGACAGATTGTGGAAATTTAGGGAACGTTTATTAGTTAAAATGTTGGGGTAGAATTGCGTTTGCCTTTTGAGGTTTGATAGAGCGAGATATGTAATATATTCGAAGGTAAAAGGCGAGAAAATATCTGCTTTGGAATTCAGATCCAGGGTTATTCATCAAATAGGAAAATTCGCAAAACCAAAGAGCTCAATATCTTGTCCTAAGTTACTAGGCATTCAACCATTTCGTCTAACTGGTAGACATTTTCCAAAAATTTATATTGATGGGAAAGGAAATAAAAGTAGAAGATGTGTCGTATGTGCTAAAAAAAATCGAAAACAATCATCATATTATGAGTGGAAAATATGCAATGTTGGACTCTGTGTGGATCCTTGTTTTGAACTATATGACACACAGCAGAATATTTAAATTTCGATTTTATTCAGAATATATTATTATTCTTAATTTCCTCTTTTTTATTTCGTGTTTGTAATATTTGCAGCTTTGTTTTATTGTGTATAGTATTTGTTTTCATGTGCGTAGTAATAATTTTAGTTTTTTTGCATATTTCATTCATTTGTATTAACGCTATATTTTTTTATTTTTATACATATTAAATAACAGTATAGTATATATATAATTTATAAATTTGTAGTCTTTTTATTAAAATGCTGATTTTATACGAATTTCTTTGTAAAATTAGGCTTGACTGTTTAAAATGCGCGAGCTGGTAGTGACCCTCCGTTGCAGAGCGTTCGGTCCCGTGACTGAGTTTTATTTCCGGCGCGCTGGTCCTCAAGGGGTTAAACTGAATGTCTCAGTTAACTAAACTTTCATTCCTATGTCCTTGGTGAATTCTCAGATTTTATGCTCAATAAACAACCATTCAAGCAAAAACAACAGCTCAGTGTCAGCTTATATAAAAAAAAAGGTATATAAATGACACGATTTCTTTGTTTAAATTTAGAGTAATGCCGTTTTGTAAAACTATTTCTGAGAAATATGTCTTACTAAAATGAACAGCATGTTATGACAGTATGGATGAATCCATTTGAAATTCTCAAATGAAAAATGTAAAGGCAATGAAAATCCATTCGAAGATATTAACCTCATCTTGGTTAAAGTTAGGGTTTTTGGATTTTGTACAGTAGTGTAGCATGCCATAAGATAGGGAAAAAAACCATCAATGAAAATAAATTAATCAATATAACTCTCTTGTTCCTTTCTTTGCGATTATTTTTGAATATTAGCGAATAACTGCACAACTATATTTTCGCACTATGAATTTTAACTTTGAATTGAAATCAGAATCATTTCGACTTCTTGTATACAATTTCGCTTTCTTCTTTCTTTTCATATCACAACATATAATTTCTCAAGATATTTTTGGCGTTCATTGCCAGATACATTTGATAAAATAAACACAAAATGTAATAAAGGTTTTCAACTCTACAATAAATGCGGTTTCTAAATTTTGAAGATAGATTGTAAAAACAATTTCAACCGTTTGGAATACCATTTCTCCGAAATACTTTTTCCCCAATTTTAATTATTTTTTTAAAGATATTTATCTTAACCTTTTGAGTCCGGCGTCACCGTTTCAAGAAACAGCTCCTGGGCGTGACCTTCGAGACTAGTCTCGAAGGTCACGTCCTGGGACATCGCGAGAAGAGGACATTTCCTTTCCCCCCTGACAAAAAGGAGAGGGTCATTTTCACTCTATCTTTTGAAGGTGATATTCCGCGCTGGGTCTGCCGTAATTTTGAGAAAGATGTAAAGGGGTTTACCATAAATGCTATACTTATCGATAAGCAATCGACTTTTTTATATTTATTGTTTGACATATTATATTAAGTAGTATGGCAAAAATTTTAAGTTATATAATTGTGACTGATTTTGTAAATTATGATATGGCATAAATTAATTTATTACAAAGAATTTTTTGAAATTATTAAACTGTATCTCGCTGTTATTTTATTGGTTGCTTATCCCACAATTAGCAATGGCTTTTTTTGTTTCTGTTAAGTTTTACAAAGTAATACGAAATTATATGATAAATTTCATTGATTAGTTTGATTTTTAACAATCAAAATACTTAATTAAAATAACAGATTTCTTATAGTAATGAAACCTATTTAGCTATAAGAAAAAAGATGAACAATAACTAATTGAATATTTTCAGAAACATTCCTAAGAACAGCATGTCTGGTGATAAAAAGTGTAAATAAAAATATTTCGAACTAATAAATTTAGTTCATAAGCGAATACATATTACTGAAGTTGAGAAAGATCTGTTAGTTAACAACATTATTTTTTTTTTCAGAAATGTTTTGCGTTCAACAAATTATAGTTAAATTCCTTTTTATAATAATTAACAATAAAAAAATATTCTGTATATACGTAAAAATGTATATTGTAATAATAAATAATTTTTTGTACATACACACACATATATATATAATTTTTTATGATTAAATGTATATAAAATCTATTTTTATAATTTATAGGTATTTTTACCCTAAAAAAGAGTCTATACCTTTTTTGTTCTTTATTTTTCAATTTTTGTATTTTATTAGCATTTTTTTTATTAACCCTCCCATAAATTAAAAAATGATAGGTTTTCCTTCTGTTTTTAAGTTACGCCAATTAAAATCAGATGATACCGAGGAATCTGCTTTATTATTATCATCACGAAAACTACTATCCTTGAATTCAGATTCATCACAACAATTCGAATCACAATCTGCAAAGTTTTCTGCTTCTAATTCATCCAATAACTTTTTAATTTCTTCATCAGTCAAACCATTACTAGGTGAAGCCATCGAAAATATTTTTTCAACTGACAAAAAAAGCAATTGCTTACAACGAAAAAATTAGCTAAAATGAGGATGAATATGATTTTCTTTTTTAAAAAGAGCCTATAAATCCGTTTTTCGCCAAAATTCTCTGCTTGGACAAGTCCCCACTTTTTACGACTTTCAGGCACAAAAGAGCAGCAATAAAAATCTCTCTCAGCTGCTCCGAGAAATTTGAGCCGGAGAAAGTTGCGCGCCTGAAAGGGGGAAAAAATCCATAATACAACTGTTGTACCATAGCCGTCCTGAGAGACTCTTTTTCGTGGTACAACAGTTGTACAACCGGCATGAAAAGGCTAAACCCCTTAAAGTATATTAGCGTTAATAAATATAATACTTATAGAATCTATATCGATTTTCCTGAAGTAAAAAAATGCTTTTCTTGAGTCAAAAACTTAAAAAAGAAAAATGTTCGACTAAGGATCCTTAGTTGAAATTTGGTACGTTCAATTCGAATTGAGCGTACCTAATTTCAGTTGTCGCATGAAAAGCAACAGTAAACGCAGTTGCCAAGCAATCATGACTACAGACCTAGTACAAAACCATTTTAGCGCCTCCCTCCTGAAAGTAAAATCTATAAAAATATAGATTATATTTAATTTTATAACATATAGAATATGTATTTAATAATAATATAGCAGCATGCGGCACCTAATTCAAAATTTCTAAAATATAGATTTATTTTTTTTTTATTTCCCAAGAATCAGAGGTTGGTCTATAAATTTTAGACAAAAAGTATTGTTAAAAATTCAAAACTAGAACAAACAGTAATTTAGAATTATTTGAAAAAATCTTTTAATTTTCTAATTCCTTTAAAAAAACATTGTTTTAAATTAAAAAAGAATTTTTTCAAATTTAGAACAAACGGTAATATCCGACGAAACGATGCTTGGGAAGAACCATGTGAACTGTTAAAAGGAAAGAGGTTCATGTGTTTTCCTAGAATTTGGAGATAATTAGTTCTCGATCCCCGCCATTTCGATTCCAGGAAGACAATCTCCGGGGGGTGTTGACACTGTATACTACACTGCTAATTTGGGAAAAATTTCTCCCCTTTCGTTGTGAAAGAAGAATGGATCTAGTGTTTGTTAGGTTCCTAGCCTAAAAGGCCATCTACGTTCTATTCCTAAGAAATTTTTCTACACTTAACTTTAGTTGAGATTAACATAATGAATTCAAAACATAAGATTATTTAAACAAAATTTTAAGAAATATTTTGCTTAGGTTAAAGTGCTTCCAACGAGAGTTCTTTGCATGAGATTGAATAAACATGAAAAAGAAAAATTTGAATACACATTACAAACAAGAGTGCAAGAAAATATTTTTAAATTACAGTTTATATACATAGTATTAATAAAACTATATAAAGACAAAAAGATTTTTTTTTATTCTATTATATATGTATATATAAAATATGCATATATATAAATACAATTTTTTTTTATTATTTATTTATTTAATTCTACTTTTTGGGAGGCGAATAGATAAGTTTGAAAGTGGCTTAACCCGCAGAGAACCGCCCTTGGTCTGTGGAAATTGGAAAGTTCATAGGGACTGCAGTTTTCCAATTTCCACATTGTTCCAAATTGTGTGAACTGAGTGCATTTATTTTGGAATTAAAAAAGTATTCTTTACGATATCGCATTATGTTCAGGTTTCCTTTACAATACTTTTTCTTGATACTTCTATAATGATCTATCTCGAATAAACTAATGATAAAATACTTGTTGAACAAAAAATATCCCACTAATTTCTTTTCTAGTAGGACGCATCCTTCCATTCTTAATATATGCCAGAATAAATGCTTATGTTAAGACTATTAATCATTATCTTAAAAAGCAATTTTAAAATATAAAATTTTATAAAGCAATTTTATGTCATTCAAAAGAGAATAAATAATATGAAATATTTCACTCAAATTCAGAGCAAAAATTCTAGTGTAACAAGAAGTTCCAACAAAAATTATGCAAGAACAAAACACATAGTTTTTAATGCCAAGAAATGAAATTCATAAAAAAAAAGAGGCTAATAATTCCATCCAATTTACCCAGTGGTGTTGTGCAAATTTTTTTTTACTAGAACGCGAATATATAATTATATAGACAGAGCCGATCCTGGGTAGGCGGCCGCTCTGTGCGGTCTCACTTCCCAAATTTAACGACGGGGGGAGGGGGGTTGATTTTCCATGATAATTCTGGCATTGACGGATTTTTCTCTTAGGTCTCATGTCCCAAATTTCCCCCAATTTTCGCCTGTCGCAAGGATCGGCCCTGTACATAGCATAAAAAGGAAAGGAAACGAAAATCATTACGAAACCCATTTTGTGTATATGTATATATATATGTTTATTACAATAATAGGAACGTTTAATAAAAATTAGTTAACAAATTATAAAATACGCATAGTAGATACTGAAACAATATTGCATAAATATTTTTAACAATACATGAAAACACTTATGGTTTTTATAAAATATTCCAAATAGGATTATGTTCAGGATCTTTTGGTTGAATTTTCCTAGTTTTGCTGTCATCCACTGAATGAGGAGACCTTAATCATCTGGTTTAAATAATTCTTGTGGAGGGCCATTCATTTTTATAAATAAAAGATTTACTAGATTTTCAATTAATATTCTATTTCTTTGTTCATTTATAAAATAACATTTATATAATATACATCAATAACCATGGGCGAATATTATTAATGATCATTTTCAACTAGTAATATTCTTAATTCCTTCAATCTAAACAATAAAATTTCTTTTTCAATTAAGCTTGAATTTACAATCGAAAATATCAAAAACATTTCAGTCAAACTAAAAATTTCTGAAAATTAATACCATAAATTTTAAAAATGTTAAGAAATATAAAATTGCTTTAGAAGATTAACCGCGAAAAAAATATAAATAAATAAAAAAAATTAGAATATTTTAACGGAAAATCATTTTTACTAACGTTATATTGTATAAAACTATACTAAAATATTATATTAATAAATTTTAAATCTAATTTGATATGAAATTTACTTATACTTAACTCTAAAACTACCGAAACTACATTTGACCCATTTTCCCATTTATTTTGCCGAATAAAAAAAATCCCCGGTATGTTTAGCGTTAATACATAATTTTTACATACATGCGGTTTACGCAATTGCAATTTTGATTTTCTTTTAGAATATTATTTTGTTAAACTAGAATGAAAGCTTAGTAAAAGTATTAGGTAAAGTTGACTACCACAGAAGCCAGTAAGGCTCAAGCTTCTATACCGGTAACGCAATATTTCTGGGTATCGCTCAAAACATTAAGATTCTTCTGTGTTTGCATATTCAGGAAATACTTTAAAATGTCAGTAAAAGCAGGCACTCAATAATATGATTTTGTAATCTCATTTATAGTATCGAAGCAATTTAAGTGTTAACTAAAATTGTGCAAGTTTCTCTGAATTTACTATATAATTTTGTGTTTTCTAACTATTGATAAAAATTCCTAAAAATTAAATAAATATCGATATTATTTTATAAGAATTTCAAAAATCGTTCGTTATTTCACTTGTCACTCAATTTAAAAAAAAAAAAAAAACTAGCAATATTTGCTTTTGATTTTTTAATATGCATATAAGATTTTAAAAAAAAAATTATTGAGAATTATCATTATATTTCTTTCCAAATGGGAGAATTAAAATACTTTTTTTCTCTCTTTTCAATCTCGTAAAAAAGTTCCTGGAATTTTTTTTTTTTAAAATATAGTTTGTTATTTCCTACAACTATACATTACATATATTTTTGTGTTTAAAAGTGAAATAATTCTATCTTTGAGTAGCCATTTTTATATCTGGTATAATTCATGTCATGTTAATCATTAAACGAATAATCTTACATTAATTTATTCCTTTCTTTTTTTTTTTTTTTTTTTTAAATGTTTTCAACTTTGTTTTCCCTTTCTTGACTGTTTATTTTTGTAAATGATGCAGAAGTGCCTTACTTATAGTCAGCATATAATGACCAATAATAAAGCATATCGAATCTGTTTGCATGGGGTATTACGTATTTCTTAGATTTTACAATCATTAAAGACATTTTTGGAAGGATGAAGAAAAAAAGTTTTCACACATGGATTTTCTATCCAGTATTTTTTCGGTCTCTTTATAGTCCAGCTTTGCCCAGTGACTGAAAAATATGAATATAAACCGCCCGTTCCACAGATGTCTTTTTTACACGTCATTCGTCCTTTTGACACCATATAGTCAACAGCCTAGAAGACCTAAGATTGCAGGAAGTGTAATGAATCAGTCAAGCACAGGAAGCCCCCCCCTGCTTATCCCCCCCAAGAGAACTGGATAGCCCACTGCAGGTGGTCAATAATTCACATTTATCCCTTAAAATTGTCAAATGCTCCATTTTGTCCGAACCCAGGTGAGACTGGGAGGTGATTCTTCACTCCTTTTCCCCCTCACGATAGTGTTGAGTCATTAAGACAACAAAAATCAGAAATATTTTGCAGATCTAGCTGTCGTTCAATTCTTTAATATTTATTCATTTAAGTTTTCGATATCATCCAAAATATATCCAAAAATCAGACATTGGTCACTTGAATGCTCATAATGTCCTTTAATAACACGCACAGATTCTGTAATATAATATTTTAGATTAAATTTTAAAAAATGCCAACGAAGCCCGTAAATTTTTCATTCAATATATTTCCTGCGCAACATATTTATAATATAGACTACTTTTCAAAATATACAGAAAATTTACTTCAGTTTTTTGTTTATCTTTTTCCATTCAATATTGTTTCAGTAAAAAAAAATCAAGTTAAATCCATATTTATGGACAATAACTTGAGATATTCAATTTTTTTGCTTAAAATATTTTTTCAATCGAATATTTTTTAATTATTGGTAAATATTTAAATTAAAAGTGTATAAAAATATTTAAATAACTTACATTATGTGACCTTAACTTGAGTTATGTTATACACGAAATTATAAAATTATATTACAAGATAAATTATAATACGATATTTCAAAAATGTCCTTAAAAGTGTTATGAAATTTAAATAAAACAATCATTTGAATTTTTAATGCATTAGTTGGAAGAATCTGAAAAAAGATATAAAGAAATATGTAAAATGAATGTAATACATGTATATAAAAAATTAATGAGAATAAAGTATTGATAGTGAAAAATAGCGAAATATACATGTAAAGCATCATTATTTAGAATTAAAATATATACACTAACCACACATTTAATACATATCAAAGTAATCGGCAAACCATTGATTGCAGTCTACTAGTAACTCTCGAAAATAACAGCAAATTTATATTTTTTGATAAACTTTTCAAATGTACCTCTTGTTAAAAATCTGAAAACAATGTCGCATTTATGAAGATGATATTGCTTATTAAATAGAAAAGCAACTTGAAAGTTTTGAACATGATCTTGGATAATATTATGATGTAATTGGAGAGTAAAATGTAAACACTAATTCATACTAAAACCTACGAAGATAATAAACGAGAATTATATCCTCTTAAATTTCACTTCATAAAAATTGGTACTTCTATTAACTCTGTCTCGATGATTATAAAAATGGGGTCATCTTTAACTATTCTAACTTTAACCCTTCTTTGCATGATTTTTTCTTTATTGGTGAAATTAATCAAGTTGATATAATTCATGTTCAAAATTAAAGAAAAAATGGTTAAAAAAATCTTAGTATATATTTATAGTATAAATTTAGCAAAAAACAATATGCTAAAAATTTCCATCATCATCCAAAGTTAGATCATTAGCTTAGTACTTAATAGAAATAAAAGAGGAAAATAACAGAAACACGTTTTACAAACCTTTCTTCCACTCATTTTCAATTTTTTAGCAATAGAAACTCTAATATAATAAAACAAAATTATAAACGAAATCATACGTTTATTGCAGCTACAACAAACAGCGGAATGAGACAACTTTAAGCTCGTTTCACTAAAAATGACACTTGTTTATTTTTGACAGCTATGTTTCTTTTTATGCAATGGACATTAAAAAAGTATCCAAACACGATCAACTTAAAGTGAACTTGTTCTTTTATATGATTTTTGGGCATTATAGGTTATGATGGAAAAGAAAAATGAAACAATGTACATTGTTTCATTTTTCTTTCATAATAATGGGCCAAATATTTTCAGGGCTTAAAGAATGAACATAAAATCATGGAAAAAAAAAATCATTTTGAACGTCAGCGTCATCTAATGAAAATGTTCATGCGATCTGCTTTATTGTACGCGATCAACGGTTTGACGAACACCTGGCAATGATCTTTGATTTTTTTAACCGACGATATTTAGATTATTTTTATTCGTGGTGAATCAATTCATTAAATTTCTTTCAATCTTTCTGGAAATTCTTTGGAAGTGTTTGCATTATTTTAATTTCATAACAATGGTTTTAAGAACACTTTCGAAATAAACATGTATTATCGAATTGTAATTTCGCTTCAACAAAAATTATTTTGTAATCTTTGGTGTAACATAGCTTTAAGCTCAATTTAATATTAATATTATAATTTTTCTTCTTTATGTTTGCTAATAATTAAAAACTATTCCATAGAAAAAATGTTTTAGGAAGAAAATTTAATTTCTCAAGTCATTATCCAAAAATTTGGATTTACCTTGATTCATATTTACAGAAACAGGATTGAATAAAAATGTATCCAAAAACTTTTTTCTATCAAGTTTCGTATATTTTGGAAAGAAGTCTATATTAATAATATGGCGAAGAGGAAACAAATGAAGTCCAAAAATTAAGCGATCTACGATAAAAATCTTAATGTGTGATTTTTTAAAACTTAGTCTAAAATATAATATTACAGAATCTGTGTGTTAGTTATTATATATTGTGTAAATCCAAGAGATAATTATCTAATTTTTAGATATATTTTGGGTGATATCCACAACTTAATGAATGATTAGGAATCGAAAATCAGCGAAATCTGAAAGATTCTTATTTTATATTGGCTCAACACGGCATGAGGGGGGGGGGATCCTTCTTGTCACATCTGGAATCTGACAAAGAGGGACATCTGACAGTTTGAAAGAGTAAATGTGAATTATTGTCCACCTGCAATAAACCACCCATGCTTCTTGTGTGGGTAAACAGAAGAACTTCCTGCGTTTGATTGCTTTTTCCTGCCATCCGACAGAAGGACTTCTTTCATGAGTTGTACTCACTCCTTTGTTTATTTGTAGGGGTGGGGAGTGACAACCCCATCTTCGGCTTTATCTTTGAGCATAAGAACCTAGGTCTTGATCTTGAACTCAACACCCTCGTAAATTGTTATAAAAGCCCGCCATACACGATACGATTTTAAGTTTGGGTTGGAAAGGGGAACAGACAGGCGCACGCTCGTCACAGCAGGACCACTTGTTTATTGCCTGTAATTTGAGTCCTGTAGTACAAAATTTCAGGACCGTTCTAAATATTCGTCCTACATGACTCCTCTTAATTCCAAGAAGTAAGCAAGGGGTCCTGCTGTCGCGTGTGTCTGTTCCCACAGGGTTGCAAAGTATTTTTGGCGACACTTGGGGAAAATAATATTAACTAAAACTTCTTATTTACTGAAACTTTTCATTTACTTAAACTTCCCATTACATTTTAGTTGTTAAAATGTCTTTGAAAGATATTTTACAAGAATTTATAGAAGTTTATAGAGATGAGACTTGTTTGTGGCAAGTAAAGAGCCTAGATTATGCTAACAAGACAAAAAGTTAGCGTATAAAAAGTTATTGGACATTTTTAAAAAAATTGATGCAAATGCATCAATAAATGATGTAAAAAAAATAATTAATTCGACAATAGACATTGACAGCTATGTTTCTTTTCATGCAATGGACATTAAGAAGGTATCCAAACACGATCAACTTAAAGTGAACTTGTTCTTTTATATAATTTTTGGGCATTATAGGTTATGATGGAAATTTCCACCATTATGCAAAGAAGGGTTAAACCATAAATTACTCGAATATTTCGGCCAGCTAAACTAAATTGAAAATAATCCCCGACTCAAAACACTTTGATGCTGCATAGTGGACACCTAAACTGCTAACAGATGTAATGAGAATTTTAATATCAAGTCAATATCCTGCAGGAAAAAAAATTTTCATATATAGTAGGCCGTATTCACGTATCGCAAGAGAGGAAAACACCCAACTCAACACACATGCGTGCAGAAGCACAACATATATTTCCAGTTGTTCATCAGTGACTGGGATCGAATTCAGGACCTAATAATCCGAAGGGTACTATCTAATCACTAGGCAACAGTAAGCCCCCGTACCGAAACACCAGTTCTTACTGATGGCTAGGTTCCCTTCGGTTATTCCCATGTTAGTGACAACAGTGTTGATGGATAATTTGTACTGGCAACATTAACTTGAGTATTGTCTGACCTCCATTATAAACGGATTTTTTTAAAATTAAAATTTCACAAATCCCCCACTTCTTTTCTTTCCTTGCGATGATATTTAATATTTAGGAAGTCCCCTCCTCCGCTCTAGAATGAAAAAATCTCTGAAAAATGAGTAAAAACGAAAAAATCCGTTAAGAAATTCATGATAAAAGGCAGTTCTTAAAAATAATAATAATAATAATAAAAATAATTTTAAATATTTTAACCGCTTCCCTTACAAATTTTTAAAAAAAAATTGCAAAAAATCATCACATTTTTTTATTTTATTGCTAAATATAAGGAAACGAAACAAAATAAAATATGTAGGTTTTAAGTTGAATTTTTAATTTTTTACGGGTGTAAAAGCATGTAGTTTTAATATTAGTTTACAATCCCGAGCAAAAAAGTTAAATATTAGTCTTTGTATGATAGTTTTTGAAACAAGGGAAACACAAAGTGATACCTGACATTCCGTTCGATGGTATCTGGTCTCATTTCTTAAGGCATCATCAACATTATTTTACTTTTTTTCAACGCAACTATCCTCCTTTGTACATTACTAATCCACAAGCCGTCGTATACTATACCATAGAGAAACATGTGGCCAATCCCGGAAAAGAACCCCACGAAATTAAAGAAAAGGCAAATTACATGTTATAACAGAATATTTCCTTTCATTTCCTCCAGGCCGAGTAAAAACGTGATAAAACAAATCGTACTAACAATTTCGCTTCACCCGAGTTTTCTCGGGATAATAATTAACTGCAATATATACGAACCCGAGATAACTCTGGATAATAAGGCAAGCGGTTAAATTATGTGGAGGAAAATATTTTAAGACTCAAGGAAGAACAAATATGTGCGAATTGTTTGACTTAAGACGAATTGTTAAGAAAAATGGTTTTATTTTCTACTTTTCAATAAATTGAAATTACTAAATCGAATCTAAAGATTTATATAAAACACGTTTTATTTTTCAGAATAAAAAAATAAAACGTAGAAAATTTCTAATACTAGCTTTTGCTAACTTTGAAATAATCCAAGATATGTACTAGACTCCTCTGAATCAAAACTTGAAATCTTACAATCGAAAACAAAAGGAAATTAAAATTTAGCTTTGCATAAAAAAAAGACAGCTATTGTTAACATTATGACTGAAAAAACTATGAATAATTACCGTATTTGCCAGCCTATACAGACGCACCACCTTTTATATTTTTCAATAATAAAACGTTATTGATCATTATAATGAGCATACAGTGTATATTAAATATAGAGTAATGCACTATTGTCAAGATTTTATTCATAACATTTTTAGAGAAACTCCCTTTTAACCGTTTTGGTAACCCTTATTGTACCTTGAAAGCGCAACTAAAGTCAAAAGCAGTGGTGTTGTCGAGCCGGAACGCTCCGGAACGTCGTTCCGGTACTTCCTTTTTGGACAGGAACGCGTTCCGGAACTAAAGATAATTTCTGATAACGAGAATTGGCTGACGTATTGAAAATAAGATTAAAAACAATTGCTAATTTTTTTTTCTAATTTTTGACGAATTTTTATGTGTTATTTATAAACAAGGGTTTGAACCGAACCAATACAATGTAATAATAAGATAAATAAGTACTACTGTTAGCAAAATATTCTATGCACGCTATTTACGCTACCTAAGTCAACATAATCCTATTCGGAATATTTAATAAAAACCATTAGTGTTTTCATGTATTGTTAAAAATATTTATGCAATATTGTTTGAGTATCTACTATGCGTATTTTATAATTTGTTAACTAACTTTTATTAAACGTTCCTATTATTGTAATAAACATATATATATACATATACACAAAATGGGTTTCGTAATGATTTTCGTTTCCTTTCCTTTTTGTGCTATATACAGGGCCGATCCTGGCGACAGGCGAAAATTGGGAGAAATCCCCCCCCCGTGAATTTTGATTTGAAAATCCCCTCGTCGTGAAATTTGGGACACGAAACCTAACAAAAAAAAAAAAAAAAAAAAAAAATCGTCGCCGCCAGGATTATCATGGAAAATCCCCCCCCCCCGTTGTTAAATTTAGGACATGAGACCGCACAGAGCGGCCGCCTACCCAGGATCGGCCCTGTTTATATAATTATATATACGCGTTCCGGTAAAAAAAAATTAGCAAAACATCACTGGTCAAAAGATCATTTGTTTCTTTTTTGTGCAAGTTCATTTTCTCATTTTCGTTTCTACGTTTTTCAGTTTACGCAATAGCACGTAGCTTGTATGCAATTTTAGACCAAAATTTTTTATTTTGAGCCAGAACATGTCTACAAATTTATAAGCAGTAGAAATATCCCAGACTTGAAAGTCGATCATAAAATATGGTAAATTTGCATGAACCCAGATGTTATCGTCGATGATAGCGCACGCGCATTCACTTTAACACTACGTAGCTGTAAAATTATCACACTGCGATAAGAAGGGGGAAAAAATCGCTTAATTTCGAATAGAGGAATTTTTTAGGAATGAATGAAATCATAAACTGAGAATTATCGTATAAGACCCTTTTACAGATCTATTTTCAAAGAAAAAATGTGTAATACGCAATCTAATACGGTATTTTAAAAATCACAATATTTGTAAACAAGAAAATTAGTGTTATTATGTATGCATGATGACAATTACAGTCTATGACTAGAAAATAATAGTAAGAAAGGCAAACAGATTTACGGTCAATTAAAAAGAGTACACCACGTGCAAGATTTAGTTAAGCAGGTAAGTTGGTAAAAATTCTCCAAAATTGACATCAAATCGTTTCATGTTATTCCCCAGCATATAATTCATGAATTTCTTCATTTTCAAGTGAATTAATTAGTTATTAATTAATTAGGATATACAATTTTTAATAATAAATTACTTTTATTTTAATGATATAGATTTTGCGATTAAAAAAGCTGTCATATATTTTCATAAATTATTAAACAAAGTACTACATTCATTAAAAAAAATGAAAAAAATTATTTAAATGTGAATTTAAATTTTAAAACTTTTGGCGCAAATTATCAGCAAAAATTACTAAATACGAAGGAAACACTCCATATTTTTTTCGATAGAAAAATTATTTATATAGGAAACCTTAAATAAATACAATTTTACATATGGCCAATTGTATTTGTAATTTATTTTCTATAGTAAGAGAAATATCATGTTTTTAGAGCTATTTTTTTTAAAGTAACTTATAAGATTTTATACATGTAAACTCACCTTACTGAGATTGTTTCAAACACACCCAAATTATAAGCAAATATATCTCACTCAAAAACGGAAGGAATAACCAATTTTTATTTTGGTTTATTGATTCACAATATCTATTTTCATTTCGATTTATGATTAAAGAGTTGGGCTTGGCGCCTTTTTGATTTGGCGTCATTGTGCATAACAGCTGCACTTTTTGAGCGAGCACGCCAGAGAATAAACATAAAATGAAAATATAAACTGCTGAATCATTTTCTCAGGCTGCAATTTGCTGAGATCCTTTTTATTTAATTAAATATTCAATTCTTCCCTTGGTACTGATTAATTTCACATCCACTATTGTTGTTTTACATCTGTTTGAAAATTTTCAGCAAAATGATTTTTTTTAAGTTAATCACATTTCTTATATATTTTCTACATATTTAATTTAAAAGACAAATCAGAGTACACCTAAAAATGATGCATATTTAAATTAATCACCATGCACAAACATTTACATTGCTTAGAAATGTTTAGAAAATAAAAATAATTAATTTTTTAGTTTAAAAAAAAAATTTCTCAGAGTTTATAAATTACTTTTTAAAATTCTTATTTGAAAAAATTTATTAAAATTAACGCAGACAAAACATGAGTGATTTCAAATGCATTATGTGAACGATTAATAAAAAGATTATTGTAGCTGTTGTAGTTGTAAATGTTTATATATATATATATATATATATATATATTGAACAGCGAAAAATAAAGCAGTTTTATTAATGACGGAAAAATTACAATGTGGAATAAAGCATATAAAGTCAGCAACGCATAAATTGTAAATGTGTGCATCGTTGTATATATCTTATTCATGATAGTTTTAGCATTTATAATATAAAAGGCCCTGTGTTCAATACTAAAGTGTGTATTGAGCTTCACATAGATATAAATCCAGAAAACGGGTAAGCGTTCTTTTCCTGCTTTCTGGATTTACATCTACCTGAAAAAGTGTTTAGAAATTTTCCAGTTTCTCCTCAACGCACTACCTATAAAATAGCAAATATTGTAAGAAAACTGAAATAAGTAACTTAAGTGAATTAAACCGCGAGATACTGCGAGAAAAATTTATAATACGTACTCATAGCTATAAAATAGTTAATGAAAATTATTTTTATACAACTCCCACCCTTTAATACTAATGTTTTGTAATGTTAGAAGTTTTGAAGTGTTTAAAATGCACTTGTTTTAAGTTCTCTTTAATTATGCAAAGAAATATTAATTCTTATTTCTGTAGAGAATGCATCTCTCACAAACACATATCTTAGAGGTACATTACGTGGAAATTTGTAGCACCAAATTTTTTGTGTTTCTGATTCCGATTTTTATGATAGATTGCTTGGTTTTGCCTACTGATGATTGTACCTCAGTTAACGATATTTGCTAACCCATGTCAAGATAATCATGCCTTGATTATCGGTATTTCATGATTTAGTTTTTTCATTATGCTATAAATTATAAGTTACGAGTGGATGACTTGTATGTGACACTTTTTTACTTTTATTTTTCTTGTTAACGCTTAAGAATTCGAAAAATTGGAGTGATATTTAAAGTTTCGTGAGTTTTGGAAAGTTTTGATAACATTAGGAACAATACCCCTTCTATTTTTTATTTTTAAGCAACTATTTAACAGATGGTTTTAATGGCTAAGTTGAAATTCTTTATTTCATTTTTTTTTCTTTTGAGAAACATTTTCTCGCAGTAGTAACTGATAACACTGATTCTTTTCCCTAAGGGTGATAAATTTACGACATCCTGCTTGAGGTCCCTTACTTATGGGTGGTAAATTTTACGACATCCTGTCCAGCTGCAGGGAATATGTGCCACTCAACAGTGAGGAACTTCAAAGGAACAAAAAGAATTCCAGGAACCCCTCCACTAGTCCAGGGAAGAATTTAAAATCACCCTATAAAACACCGACTCCTCCACTTGTAAAACAGGTGGTTGAAAGGGGGAAGTTTACCACATCCTGTCCGGCGGGACTGTGCTTTGGCCATGAAATTCAAAACTTCCCACCAGACGATTTTTAAAGGATAAATTAAAAAATTTTATTACAAGAATTATTTTGAAATCTTGAAAACACGAGGAGACGAGAAATTGTTAAAAAAAAACTAAATTTTAGACCTGAAAAATTTTATACCAATAGTTTATTTTAATTATATTTAAAATCATTTTTTAAAATTCATTATTGAATGAAAGAGTAATAATTGCATTGATAAGTTAGTTTTTAAAATGGCGATTATATGTTTTCATTGAATAAAAATAGCATGGTTTACTTCAATAATATACTTTATGAATTATATAAGTAAAAAATCACTCTCAAAATAAAATTATTTTTCATTTTTCAATTGTTTTTTTTTTATCCAGTGAAGTTAAATTATATAAACGTCATCTAAAGTGATCGATAAACTTTAAAACCCTTCAAAGACCACTATATATAATTTTAATTTTAAGTGTATGAATTATAATAAATTTTAATATTAATAAATTGTTACAATTGATTCATTAAAAATAATTAATTAGTTTTTTATGAATCAGTGTCATAATTATCTACGAACACGATACTCAACACGTTTAAATCCGGTCATTGTACTCTTGTATTAGACTTAAGCATCCATAGTTTCTCATTTTTAAATGACGCCAGCAATACGTTGCAAATGTAACTATAAGAGCGTTACGACTTTTAATTTATTCTTCATTTACTTCTAGTTGATCATTCATAAATTAATTCCGATTGTTACTTTCGTTTCTACATCACTTGGAGACATTGTTTATTACGCGCACATTACAAATCCTTTCTTTCGGAGGCGCCGCGCTCTTTTCTTCTTGCTTAGCAGCTGCTTTAAACAGTCTATCCCAGGGGTGGCCAAACTTTTGGGATTCGGGGTCACTCCACATTTAAAAAATCGAAGGCAATGGCAGAGCTAAATAAACGTACATATTTATTTTCGGTAACAAGAAAAAATGGTAAATTATGTAATTTTTCTAAGAAAAAATTAATATTAATATTTACAAAATAAAAATTTACTGATGAAAATAATTAAAGTATTCATATATCAAAAACTGACCATCCTAATCACTTTGTTTAGTTGAGTTTAGGCACTGTATCTCCGCGATAAGTTTATCATATTGTGGCTGGTACGAGCTTATTGCAATGCATAAACACGAAATTAAATGTTCATCTGTTAAATGCGACCAATGTTTGTTTTTTGTTCATGGTTGAAAAAGCAGATTCGCAAAGATACCTCGATCCAAAGTATGATTTCAAATACAAAATCAATTTGTAAATATTTGGAAACGTTTCCTCAGAAATGAATTCCCAAAAATCAGTATCGGTAAATATGGTCTGGATTTAAGAAATATATCGCATCTTATCTTAATTTAATAATTTCTTCCTCGACCGCGATTGATGTGATATCCATTAAATGTCCCATTTTTTCAGATACTCCATCAATGTTGACATTTTCATTTTATGGTGGGGGGGGGGGGGCGAATATCATAAAACTGAGTATTTCTTTCAAACTAATTAAGTCAGCGAATCTTCTTTCAAATTCTTCAAACAAAACAAGTATTAAGCGAAATCTTCGAAGTCTCGGTTTGAATTATGGATGCACTCTTCCTCCATGTTTTTGAAGTTTCTCAATTCCTTTTTTCTTAATTGAGATGCATACCTTTCTTAAAGTTTTTTTGAATTTTTTTAATCGCGCTCATCATGTCCATTTTAGGTTTTAAATCGTAAACCTTTAATCATAAATCTTTGCAGTTTGTTTTGGGTTTTAAAGCGTAGACTGTAGTAAATTTTTATTTTAAATAATTCATTGATTCTATGTCATAAGTCATAAATTAAATTGTTAATATCCGAGGTGATTATCGGGATGGTCGCGTGGACTACCTAAAATGTCTTCGTGGTCTACCAGTCGACCGCGGTCGATGTCTTGGCTACTCATGGTCTATACAAATATCTGTATATCATCGCATGTTGAGATGCAATGATATTTCCTAGACTGATATTTTTCTTAAAAAAATCTTCTGTACTTCTAGTTCTATCAAAATAAAGTTTTTTTTTTTTTTTTTTTTTTTTTTTTTTTTTTTTTTTTTCCCAATTCAGTTCTAGTTTGAAGACCTGAAAAAAACATTCAGCACATTTTCAACCTTCACCGTACGAAGAAAGAAATTTTCTGCATAAGGAGCTAATATAAAGTCAATAAAATTACAAATCAAATATATATTGTTTCTAAAATCAGGCACATTTAAACATTAAATAATTTAAACTTAAAGGAGTAATTGTAAACAATAAAAGTTTTATTCTTAAGAAACGGTGTACGCACTTTAATAAAATTATACTGGCAGATTAGCTAACATATAGGAGTACACAAGGTAGACTTAATGTGAAAATATTTTTAAAGTCAAAAATAAACATTTTAAAAAGTCAAAATTTACATTTTCGAGAAGTAATGATTAAGGGCAAATTTTATGAAAGAAATACCCCATTTGTTGTTCATACACACATAAATACCTTACACAATATTAAAAAATAATACAAATATTTTTTGGATCATTGTTAATAAGAAATATGTTTCAGCGGGAATTTTTTCGTGACGCTAGACTCAGGGGTTTCAATATAACGTAAGATCTGAACACTTTTTCTTCATTCCCGCGCAAATGTAAATTATTTTCAAACAAGTTTTCTTCAGTCTCACTAATAATTGATCATTTTATAAAGCTTTTTAATAATAAATTTAAATTTTACATATTCTTAGGAAATATATAACAAGAAACAATCTCTAACTTTTTTTTTTTTTTCCATCTCAAGTTTTTATGTCACCAGTTAGATTTCTTTCTTAGAAGTTTACTTTTCAAGGTTTCGTGGTTTTTCTCTGGGACATGACTTAGTAATTATTAATTTAAACACAAACACACACATAACTAGATAAAATTGAAATTTAGATCAAATTTTTTGGAAAATCTTTGTCTTTTTTCCCCAAAGAACCATTTTATAGGCCGAGCCCCTTGAACCCCCCCCCACTTCGGTACGCCACTGGTCCATGGTTAATAAAAATATGGTGAGGATTGAAACAGGGAAAACTTACGATTAATCAATTTGCTTTGATACAGCAGAGGGCAGCTTAACGGCAGTTTGGCTGTTCCGCTTTTAGCATCCACGGCGTGCATTTCCTCCAGATAGTACTTTTCATAGTGGGCCGTATTCACGTGTCACAAAGGAAAAAACCTGGAATATCCAAGCATCCACCCCAAAAGATGTGCATACAGAAGAAGCTCAAAAAATATCTCCTGTTCAACAACAATGGCTGGAATCGAACTTGAAATTTTATGCTAATATGGCCGCTGTTTGTCCAACCGCGAAGTGACGGTGAGATCGACTAGAAACTGTGATGGCTCCTAATTTTCTCAGTTGTTTCACCAACCACAGATAAAACTGTTTCATGCGCCTTTCAGAAATTAGCCGTCATACATTTGTTAAAGAGTAGTGAAAAAGTGTAATCTGACCATTTGGCTAAAAGCAATGTGTGTGTGTGTGGGGGGGGGGGTTTAGAATTAATTATATCTCTCTTTTATTTTTGTAGTTGTATCATACACAACTAATAGGATTTCCTCCTTTCAGCACTACAAGAGGCGGTAGTAACGACACCTTACATAGAAGGACATCAAGTGGGAGGAAGGGGGGGGGGTTGTATCGTATCCCCGAAAGTAGGTATTCGTAATTTAGAAGCAAGAACTAAGCAGAAGATCCAAAACATGGCCTGCCATCCCCAGAGGTATCATTTCACTTGGAAGACAATGTGATCCCGACATATTTAACGTAACCCAGACGCCATTAGTGAAGATGGCAGATCTTTGGTTGGATAGAGATTCGAACTCATATTCCGGTAAAGAACATCCTAACTAACCACGCCTTTGCGATCCCCTGCGAATATTGTGTGAACGAAGTTTCTCTGTCAACGGAAGTCTTAAAAGTTCACGAGAGGACTCATATTGGAGAAAACCATATAAACGTAAGCAATCCCAGATAGCAAACGGTAGTCCCCAGGATGTTCGTAGGACGTCCTTTCAGGACCAGGAGGACGTCTGTCGACGTCCTACGGACATTCTCGGTATGTCCTATGACTTCCGTACAATTTAACAAAACTAATTGCATTCTATTATTAAAAATAATACATATTTTTTATATGTTTAAGAAATTATTGTATAAAATATATTTCTTGATATTTATACTTTAATTTACAATTTTTTGTGGAAAATCATGATTCTATTAGAATGTAAGGAATTAAGGCGTAATTTTTAAGGAATTTGATTAAAATATTTTTATCAGGATCTGTAATATAAACTAAAAATGTAAATATTTTAATAATTTGATATAAAACTGTTTACATTTTATTTCCTTTCCTTTTCTTCAATAATTTTGGTAACAAAATTCATAAAATTTCGAATCATGGAAATTTTGATTTAAAAATATTTTAAATACATGATGTTATGAACAAAACATATTTAGAAATTTACTTTATCAGGGGCTCATTAAAATATCTGGAAGTTTTTTTCGAAAATTTTAAATTATATATATACATATTTACATTTTTTATTTTTAATGGCACTAAAGTGGGTGCTGAATATACGTTATATAGTTTTAAGATATATATCACTGGAATATTTTCAAGCAAAATTATAGCATATCAGCCAATATTCTCATGCTTCTAATTTTTTTAAATTATGTAATGTAATTGTATTACTTAAAAAGAATCATACATTTTTACTGAAATTTTCTTTTATTATCTAATTAGGTTATAAAAATTAAAAACATTTTTACAATGATTTACATTTTTATTAAAATCCTAGTGTCA
>JAPDSC010009227.1:0-13322 GCA_026290005.1 Latrodectus geometricus | reverse complement strand
TTATGTTTTGTTAGAAAACAGTAATGGACGAATTATGTTGGAAAAAATACTCTTTAATCTGTTAAGTTATGAAGAAATATTTTTGTTAATAATTTTTTTTAAATAACCCAAAAATCAAGAACTCTAGATTTCCCAATTTAATGATAATTCTAATTTTTAAATAAATAAAAAGATTTACGAGTTAAATATTGAAATTGTGCAGAGATCTAATTTTAAAATAACATACAACCCACAAATTATTTTCCCGATTTTGCAGATGCCTTTACCACTCTGAAAAATTAATTCGGAAATTCCACATTTGTTTTAGATGTCAAATTTTATTTAAAAATTTTTATTTTATATATATATGCTGTTCTGTAATATATCATGCAAGTATATTTAATAGCGTTGTAAAAGTGATCTAATCTCAACATATTTTTTATTTTTGTCATATTTTATGGTGAAAAAAAAGACGATTTATCCATTTAATAACATTTTTTTATCACACTTTTAAGGAAGGGAAATGGGAAAATATTTTATCTCATTTGTCAATTTCTCATATTATATTTTTATTACAATTATCATTTTTAAAAAAGAGTGCTATGTAGATTTGCTTTTTATATTCAGAGTGCTTTTTGCATATGATTATTCTGTCTTAAGAAAAGATTCCATTCTTTTAATTAATATGTAAGTTTACTTTCAACAATTGTTTCAGAACAGAGAGTGGTTATTATAATGACACCACGCCAGCTTAAAGTTACTATTGGGCATTACAATACCCGCTACATATTAATCGCTCAAGAATTATCATGGAAGGTAAAAAAATAGTCATTTATCTGTAAATTTCGGAAATATCCATACTGCATTTCCACTTTTTCACATATACAGATGTACATAAGTTTTTTTTTCTAGAGTGGCAATATGGGATGCGCTGCTCCACTTTTTTAACTATTTGATTTTGTTAATTTTTTATTTTTGTCTATTTGGATCGTAATTTGCTGTGGAGTCCTATTTCTTCAGTACACACATGCCATAGGTACCCGTTTATAAGGTAGGCAACCATTCATACAAGGAAAGGATAAAGACAGGAGAGAGAGAGAGAGAGAAAGAGAAAGTACATCCATGCCCGAACCGGGATTCGAACCTAGGACTCCCTATCTGTAGTCAGGCATGCTGACCACTAGGGTGGGCGGCATATGTATATGTGAAAAGTAGAAATGCAGAATTCCTCAATTTGTTGTTCAATAATTACCAGACTCCTTCTAATTTGATGAGCGTGGTCATATGAATAATCCATAGTTATAACAATAAACTTGATTAAGAAAAGTTGAGCCGCCCACCCTGTCTGGTGGTTAGAGTACCTGACTACGGATGGGGAGGACCTGGGTTCGAATCCCGGCTCGGGCATGGATGTACTTTCTCTTTCTCTCTCTGTGTTTCTTGTCCTTTCCTGAGATGATGGGTGAATGTGGCCCGCCCTATAAACGGGTTTGTGGTGATGTGGCTTGGCGATGCTACTCGTACCTCCGTGACTTGGTTCACAGGTGCCCACCGGGTAACAATAAAATGAGTAGCAGTTTCCGGCCTTGTTGCTGCAAATGGGTTATTTACTCAAGCGTGCTTGCCATTAGAAATAAAAAAAGAAAAATTGAGAATTGACACAAAATTGTATTTCATAGTACTGTAATTTTGAGGGGTTTCATAATTTGTGAGGTTTCATTTGAAAATTCACCCCGTACTGCTTTTTATTAAGAAATGTTCGTATAAAGTGGTTTGTATTCGTGTGTCGTTAAAGTGGAAACCTGGAAATCTACTAAATACTTATTCCTACGAATAACTTCAAAGAAAGCAGAAGATCTAGATTCATCTTTCGGGATTCAACAGGTAATTATGATCAAACCTGAGAGTTCTCACATTGAAGCGAAAGGTTCTTGTTTCTTGAATTGGACTCTACCAATTAGGTGGAAGAAGCCAACTCAGAATCATTGTAATTTAGATCAGGGATCAAGAAGAAGACCTTTCGGATACTTGACTAGCCTCCTCCAGAGGTATCATTTCAATTGGAAGACATTGCGACTACAAACAAATTAACTTGCCCAGCCGCCTTTATGAACAAGATTGATCAGGTCAGGATTCCCGATCACTACTTCCAATAATTTGACGATGCTCTAACCAATCAACTCAACTTAGTGTTCCGAAATGTAATAAATATGCTATCAGAAAAAGGCCTTTGTCATAGTTTCAGCCTAAGAGATGGAAATAAAAAAAGTTATAACTTTACCTTGTGGAAAGCCTACTTTCTATTATGGAATAAGAACATGTTCAAAGTATCAGGCACTAATGGTTTTCGTTAGTTAATTTTTCAATTATTAATTTACTTTAAGTTGCTTTGATAAAATTATTGCATTTCTTGAGAGGTTAAAAAAGAGGAAACTATTTGATCCAAACTAAAATTAACCAAGATTTGTATAATTCATTAGTTTATGCCATGTTTCTAACTGCAGAAATGTAAGAAATATTCTCAAAAGATTCGTAATAAAATTAAGTGTAGCAAAACTTTTTTTTAAAATTTTTCTATATTATATCTGATTTTAAGTTGTATATAGCCAATTGTACTTATTACATTGATAATAATAACATTTTTTGTAATGTGCATTTCTGTAAGAATTGATAAAAATGTATGATATATTTCCATTTAAAACATTTTGCATGTTGCAATCAGTTTTCTTCGAAAAAAGCGATGAGCAGTCTTAAATCAATGGAATTTCTCTCATTCGAATTACGGTATGTAAATAAAATTTAAGTATATAATTTTTGAGATGAAGCTATATAAAAAATTAATTTGTAATTTTTGCAGAAATGAATCCACAGATTTTTATTTTAATCTCTTTATCACTTATAAGAACATCTAATAATTAGTAAAATTGAAATAGTTGAATAAAAACTAGGACTAACCTATTCAAATTTTCAGAATTACCTTTATTAAACGTATTTAGTATAACTGATTCTTGTTATCTCCTTTTTTGTATATAAAAACAAATTTTATACTCAGTTAAAAATACTAAAAAATTTTTGAATATCTGTTTTCTACTGAAGGCAGAGAAGTTTCTAAATATTAGTTTGGGGAAAAAGAAATCCATTATTTTTACGTGAACTTTATGTAACTTCTTTTGGATTCGCTTTGTAAAAAGGTTTAAAACAGCTTTCATGTAGATTTTTAGGTCTTGCGCGTTACGACTGCTGACATGTGGTTAACTTCGATCATTTTTGATATTTTATAGACATTTTCGACGATGCTGTATCCACATGCGAGGTGCATCTCTAACATCAAAATAACCGAACGGAAAAGACAAAACAAAAATTGTACGTAACTGGTTGTTACAGTCTTATATAGGACGATAAACACCTTTCATAATTTTAGCCACTCAGCTATCTTTTTCACCGGTACAAGAGAAAAACGAAAATGTATCGAATTTTCTGTTTGTTGTCTTCCATTTTTAAAACCTTGTACTCGCAACTGAATTAATCAAACAAAAAACTGCAAGAGGAAATTTTAGTGTCAAATGTCACTTTTCCAACGAGCATAAATCTGAAATTGTTTAATATATACCTCACGAGATATCGATCACTACAGACGTCTACCGAAAAAATAATGGATTACTTTTTCCCCAACCTAATATAATCAACAATCTCGTAATTCAGAATGATGTCAAGTAACGAGTAGAAATATGATTAACATTCTATTTGTCAAACTTACACACCACTGGAAGAACATTAGAATATACTGAAACTTAATATGTGTTAACCTTATTAGCAAGATAGTTTTTGAAAGAATTGAATAACGAATTCTTTTTTTCCCCAACATGATTAAATAACTTTATATGTGCTCTGAAAAAAGAACGGAAATATAGTTAAGCGAAATCTTCAGATATACAATAAAGAATAAAATGTTATACTTTAAGAATATTTCCTACAATTTATGTATGCATAATTCAAATTTTCATTTATGATAATTTCAAAATAGTTTGTTTAATGCACTTTTATGAGTGTGTGAATTTGGAGAGTTATTTATATTTAGAATCCAATAAATACAAAATTAATAAAAATATGGAAATTTGACATAAAAGAAACTAAATGATTAACTTTAAAACAAGACTGTGATTGGTATAACTTAAAATGCTAAAATTTATAATGTGCTTGTGCAATAAAAACAAAATAAAATTTTAGACAACACAAATACAAAAGTTAAGGAACAAAAAAATTTGAATTAAAAATTTTAAAAACCATGAACTAAAATTTAATAGAAAGATTAAACATAAAGTGGATTATTTTATACTGTAAATAAAAAAAATTAAAAAATACAGCAAAAATATTAGTTATGGTATGAAAAATACACACTAAAATTAAACATTTTTATATGCATATTAAAAATAGATTTTCTTCATTAATATTAACCACATAATAATTTTTTTTTAAAAAAAAATAGTATAATGATCATCTTGTTCATTAAATATAAATTAAGTTTAAAAAATAATGTTTTTTTGGTTGCAGAAAAGAAATAGTTTTTTTTTGGAAACTTGAACAGTTTTCGTTCATATTATACGATATAAAGGATAAAAAAAATCTTATCGTTTACTATGCTGAACATATACCTTTAGTTTTTAACTATATTATTATCAGTGTAGTCAAAATAAATAGCATGGAATATTTTACAATGTTAATTATTCATTCTGAAACAAAATTGTTTTTTTTTTAGTGAGCGCACGTTCGTTTTAAAGGTAAAATATTAAATTGCGCAAGATAACGTGGCATCAAAAAAAAAAAAAAAATTATTTCCCGAAGGTTAAATAAATGCAGTTGTATGAATTAAATAGCAACATAATAGAAAAAATTGGATACAATTTTTTTTTAAGAAATATAATTTTGATATTTTTTTTTTAAGATTTCTTTTTTATTTTGTAGAAAGAAATGTAAATTGTGCAGAAGAATGTTTTATTTATGTATTAATAAATGTAAAAATAAGGAATTAAAAAAATAATATAGCATTTTTTTGTGTGACTTTAAGTACTAGCTCAAAGAAATAAAAAATGTTAAGTATATACATTTTATTCTTTAAGTATTTTTAATAAAAGATATAATAAAAGCATTTATATAAAAATTAGATAGAGGAAATTATAATGAAAACATTTCCAACAAACGTGATAAAAGATATGATTTTTTTAAATTAAAGAGTGGGTAATTTGACAATGCATTTTTTATGCAGTTTAAAAAATGTGAAATGTAAAAATGACTATATTATTTTTTATAGTTTGAGCATAGTTTTAAACTGCATGAAAATAAACTGTATTTTTATACATATTAAATAATTGCATGGTATTTCAAATACATTCGTTAATTTGTAATAAAATTTTTATAATTTTTTTTTAACTTAACAAAAATTAATTATTTTTTAAAAATTCCACTTTAAGAGGGAAAGATACAATACTAATTATACTACAGATTTATTTTAGATTCTAAAAATATATCATTCAATAAAAATACGTTTATCCTTAATTTGGATTTTTATCCGAGAAAATTAGAAATACCTTGGATTTAACTAGAATAGCATTTACAGCCTTGTATAAGATAAAATAATTATCCAGTAAATAGTGTTAGCTATTTACCTTATTGTAATAAAAAATCAGCAATGTAGAAAATATTCTACATTTAATTATACTCTAATAGACCTAAATGTCTAGGTGTGTTATACACTGTAGAAGTGAAAGTGTCATTCGTTTTTATAAAGAAATAATATTTTACTCACAACAAATACGCTGAAATTCTGCTTATTGTGACTATAAGATAAGCCATTTGTTCGCCTAATAAACATTAAAAATCGCTTAGTTAGACTTACCACTTTAAAAAACTTTTAAAACTTTTGAAGTGCGAACTTTTTTATGGCTTTGTTTTATATATGATAATACTTTTTATACTGTTTCCCATTTTCAAAGCTTATATATTAAATAAGAATTAAGGTAATGTGTAGACCTTAAAACACACAATTAATATTGTTCATCCTAATTTGACCATTCTATCAAATATTGAATTTTTGAATAATTTAAAAATATGCAGCGTGAAATGAATGCTCAATAAATGTGTTACATTTAGTACGCACTTTTTCGTTCACTGCTTAGAACGAAAAATTGAGGAATGCATATGAAAGAATGCTTATATAACATATTTTTTGAGATATTAGAACCAACGAACCAACATTTTATAACAATTTAAGGGAGATTCTTTTATTATTTCTTAATAAATATTTTAGAGAATGTTTTACTAACAGTTTTGTGCATTTGAATACTTTTTTGCAATTGAAATTACAGTCGACTAATGAGGCCGAGGAAACGCATTTATGTTGATTATTATAACTATGACACAAATTTAAAAATTGTATTCCAGTAAATAATATGTTTCAATCTTTTTTCAATAAAATTTTAATATTAATAATTAAAAGTTTGTGTCTATTTTAGAAAGTTAAATTGTTTTATTATTTTTAATCTTTTTCATTTCAAAACATTCTCATTAGAATGATGGGGACATTATTTCATATTAAACAGGAATTTGTAATTTATTCGAATATTTATTTTTACCTTTTTTCATGGATGCCACTATTGAAATGATATAATTTTAAATCTTGTGGTGACAAGAAAAGTAAAAACAAACTAAAGCGAAATTTATTCTCTGAAGTTATCTTTCTTTTTTTGATGTTGTTTTACCACAAGTTAGAATTCCGTAGAAGTAAACTAACTGGAAAAAAAGTGTTAAACACGTTGAAAGTGATAATAGTAATTCAATGAATCTTGAAAGAATTTCATATAAAAAATACCAAAAATGATTTGTTTGATAATATTGCAAAGAAATTTGATAAATTAAAATAAAATAAATGAGAGAATGAATAAAATCGTATAAAAATCCTATCTTTATTTGAATGGAAAACATTCTATGTGTATAAAAATTTAGCTGAATGGTTTTATTTTTACGGATTAAATGATTTTTATTTGCAATATAAATAAATGTATCAGCTTATGTGATAAACTAAAATTCTCTCTTTTGGAGCAGAAGTGACGTTCAAATGATTTTGTGTTCTTTTTTGAGAATATATCTGCTTAGATACTTTCGAATACTAAACTTCTTATCTTTTAATGAAGAAAAAAGAGCTAGTTTCCGTCGATAATTTTATTTAGAAAGGCATGGTGTAGAATCAGAGAAAATTCCACCACAAATCGATGGGGGAATGGAGTCAAAAGAGGTGGGGGGGGGAGAAGTTACAAGCAGATGTCGCCAGCGATTAAATGCTCATTGCTGATTGGATTTTAAATGCCTTCGTGGGAACTGTATTGGAAGAAGAGAGATTTGCATATTGTTGTGGCTAGATTACAGAAGGATGCCAAGCGATGCCAACGCTTACGCTTGCATAAATGCATTGTACATCTGGTATTAATGTTTATTTAAGGATCTCAGCGAAAATTTATTTAAAAAAAAAATGGCAAGCTATATTTTATATTGCATTGGAATTTTGGAGGTAGAAGTTGGTTGCGAGAGTATACGGTTGATATGAATTTATTTTTTGCTGTTTCATGTATCACATTACAGGAATATGAGAGCATAAACTCTAGTGATTCAACTTAAGTTAAAATCTATACTATATTTATTAATAAATACTTATGGGGTATATTTGTTAATACTATACTTTTTATATTTAAAATTGGATAGCTAAAAGCAATTGATTTATAAATGAAATTTGTTTTTATTAAATGAAAACAGTAACTTTACTCTCTAGAACAATAGAAGAAGTATAATATGTTTGCGTACAGTACAATTATTTGCCAGAAAAATAATGCAAAAGTAGTAATTTTGGAATTAATTGTGAATAAAAATTAAAAAAAACAAAGCGATATTTTATATTGCATTATAGAATTTCGGAGGAAGAAATTGGTTACGAGAGTATATTGGGGGTATATTACTTTATAATATTCTTTATAATATATTTTATAATATTATATTAATTTATAATTAAAATAAAGGTATATAAGAAACGAAAATATATGAATTTATTATTTACATTTGGATGCTATGAAATTACAAGAATTTAAAAGAGTAAAATATACTTTTTATTTTATTTTTATTTTTTTTATTTATTAATTTATTTTGTGTTTTTGCACCGCAAAATAAATTAAGAATATAATATTGGTACAAAAACGATTTCAGTTATTTACTCTACCACGTATGATTATTTAAGCTCCTAAAATATTATTCTTAGTTTTTATTTCGAAGATTTAAGTTGCCTCTGTTGCTTAAGAGTATTCGTATTGAAAGAATAATCCACATATTCTTTAAATTTTTTTGCGTGCCTCTAAATATATGAAATTTTGAACACTTAGTTCAAAATTGTTAAATTAAAAAAAGCTGTTTATAAAAAGGGAAAATACGAAAGAGGTACCAAGTGCACTTTATATTATAGCGGAGAAAAAGATTTTAAGTAATGTAATAGTTCACAAATGTAATAACATTATATTTTTGAAGAAAAGTTCAAGAGGTCAACCCCAAAAATATATACTATAAATATACTCTCCCTTTTACTTAAAATATTAATTATCTTTAACATTATTGCTTATACATAGCAGTATGTAATATTACATAGTTTTAAAATACGATATATATAAGTTAAAACTGCTTTCAGAAAAATCAAAAATATTTTTTAGCATGTCAGTAAGGATATTGAATGTGATTTTTACGATTTTCTGAGAATAAAAAAAAAATCATTGTTGTATTTTCAATTATAATCTTTATTAGGAGGATTATTAAAAACATATTGCTATGTAAGTTTTTTCAATTAATTTATAATATCACCATAAAAACTAGCTTAGAGATAATTTCATTTCAGTTTTAAGCAGTTAATACTTCATGTTTAGTTGTTTAATAATATAACATATAATTCTACTTCCTGCTAATGGAAATGTTTTAATTTTTTTGTTTTTTTTGTTTAAGGTAAAACAAAGTATATTATGAGTTCCTTTAAGTTATTATAGCATTTACTAAAATATAGTATTGAACTAATTATGCACGTTCAATGGATTTCCTTAGAGTGAATAACAAACAAATTAAATTTTAATAATAAGTATGTATATTGTAACATTTATTGGAGCCAGCAAGAGTGAATTTGCAAGTAAGAATAAAGAAATATCGTCAAATTTTCTATTAAACAATAGATAAAATTCGAAAAGAGTAGTTTAACAAAAAGAGATAAAAAAATGTAAGGAGAAACCTGGAAAATGATTTACTGTAAAACTTACCAATTCTAATATTTTCTACATTGTTTATTAGCTATGCGTTCTTGAATGAAACGCCATCTACTCACCGAAGTAGCTGACTTGCTGTCTTATAAGCAAGCGCTCAAGTCTCGACGAGCCTTTGTTGTAATTTTAATGTCCTCCATTTCATCGCCAAAAAAAAGGCCTCTTGGCGTCTTCTTTAATGAGCCTCTCAAAGGAAACCCCACTTTTAATCGCGAGTCTTATTGTTTCGCAAAATGGTGCCTCTTAGCCAGCTGATTGCAGCCATTAGAGATTTCCAAGTGGTTCCTAAAGTTGCTAAATGTCTCCCCTATTTCTCTTTTTTTTTAATTTGTCCTTTCTCGGAACCTAATTTTTTCCCCCTTTTCACAATGGGTAAGCGTTCTGAACGTTCTTTTTCAACGTTGCGTAACTGTTTCGAGCGGAGTAGCAGATGCTTAAGTTTGGAAGAGGCTCTTAACATTCAAACTAGGAAATTAAATTTTTATCTACGTCTCGGGAACGGCAAAAAGCCATTTGAATAAGTTCCACCGGGACCTATAGCCGGATTTAGACGAGCTTTATTTTAAAGTATATTTTTTATATCTTTCCTTTAGTAAGCTTACGATAAATGCTTCTGCATTACAAGCATCACTTTCACAGAATTCAGAATTTTCGAGAATTTGTCACGAGGAAATGATTCTGTACTAAGAATATTCGCATAATTCTTCAAAATGCATGTTAAACCAATATATATTATATTAATATCCTTCAATAAAGTTTTCTTTGAATTATGTGGTATGTTAACAAATTTTTTAAACTTGAAATATATTATGAAATTAATAATGATATTCCTTCTTTTAATGCTTATATATTTTATGCATTTATTATTTATGGGAAATGATATCAAAATTATTGGTTTAATAATTTTTTTCCGGGTTGATTTTGGAATACGCATAAAAAGAATTTTTCATTAACAAATAAATAAAACCATTTACACGTTGTGTAAACTACTACCATTTAAATTTACCATAATATATCATTATTAGTTATATATTAGGTTGAGGAAAAAGAAATCTATTATTTTCACGTGAACTTTATGTAACTTATTTTGGATTTGCTTTGAAAAAAGATTTAAAACAATTTTCATGTAGATTTTTAGGTCTTGCGCGTTACTACTGCTAACATGCGGTCAACTTCGACCATTTCTGATATTTTACATACATTTTCGACGATGCTGTATTCATATGCGAGGTGCATCTCTAACATCAAAAATACCCGAACGGAATCGACGAAATAAAAATTGTACGTAACTGGTTATTACAGTCTTATATAGGACGATAAACACCTTTCATAATTTTAGCCACCTAGCTATCTTTTTTGCCGTTACAAGAGAAAAACTAAAATGTATCGAATTTTCTGTTTGTTGTCTTCCATTTTTAAAACCTTGTACACTTAACTGAATTAATCAAACAAAAAAACCGCAAGAGAATATTTTAGTGTCAAATGTCACCTTTCCAACGAGCATAAATCTGAAATTGTTTAATACCTCACGAGATATCGATCACTACAGAAGTCTACCGAAAAAATAATGGATTACTTTTTCCCCAAACTAATATTTAATTAGAATTAATTCATAAATAATAAACAAAATAATACAATTAAATTTACCATTAATATAAAAAATAATGGTTTAATTTTATTAGAGAAAGCACACACAAATCTTCTTACATATTTAAAATTGAAATAAATAAAAATCAGATTTCAAAACATCAAAGGATGTTTTTTTTTCCTGTAATTTTAACTTTTGGAATCTTTAACTTCAATTTTAACACAACATTACATTAATTAATTTTAATAACATAACTTTTATAGTGTTTATTAAACATTTCATATTTATTCCCAGTGACTATAGTTCAGTTTGTCATTTTAATTTACAACTAATTTGGAAGCAATCCGTTTTTTACCAGCTGATAAATGAATTAGGTGCCACAAATATCAAGTGGCTTATAATTATAATTTTTCTAAAAAAAAGCGAGGTAGATATCTGAGCTGGCACTTTGTTTTCCATATTACTCTAAGTAAAGGACAATATGCTTTTAGAATATTATAATGTATAGGATATCTAAACATAGCTGTTTCTAAGCTAGCTAAACATAGCTGTTCATTGCTGTCAAACATGGTTTCTTCCAGCATCGATCAAACTTCCACAAATTAAACCAAAAAGTTATAAGTTAGTAAGATTTCATTTTCCCAATATTGCCTGGAGTCAGAAATGTTGGACCATAAGCACTGATATAAATAATTGGTACCAGTCATTATCATTACCACTGCGTAACTTAAACAATGGAAATTATTTTTAAATATTATTTCATCCCTCTCATGGCAACAACGTTACTAGTTCTTGTGAGTGTTATCAATAATATGTGGAATTACTAAAATTTATTAGAACTCTACGTAGATTCCCACAGTAAATTGAGTTTGGGTAAATTTGTAAATACTCAACATGCTTGAAAAACTCAACATTGGAAAAATCAACTTGAAAAACTCAACATGCAATTTTCACTGCCATCTGCACACGAGAAACTTACATGTAAGAAAAGCTTCATTGTGTTGCATTGTTGTATAAAAAAATTAAATTTTATCAGACGAAATTTTCGTTTACTTATTTATTTACTGCTGAATTCATGAAATATGAATGTAATTTTCTTCACTTTTTATTTTTATCTTTCAAAAGTTTAAATGTAGTAGATGGTGTAGTACAGAGATTTGAAGGATAAAATGCTATTAGGAAATTTATACAATAACAAAAATTAATGCAGTAAAGACAATTTAATACAATCTCACAAATAAGAATACATTTTTCAAAATCTTATCAATATTAAATGTGAAGTGAATGAATATAGGGTTTCCATATATCAGGCTATCTATAGATGAATTAAGGAGTTATTCTTTGGCATCTTTTCCATAATGGCTAGCAATTACTAACTGAAAATATGTAGTTTAATATTATATTGTTATACGTATATTGTTTAAGTAAAAAATTTAAAATCTGTAAAATTAAAAAAAATAATAAAAAAACAAGTTAATAATAATTTCAAATCACTAACATATTAAAAATTGCCACCCAACAATCTAGTGGTAAGCGTAACTGACTACGAATGGAGATGACCTGGGTTCGAATCCCGGCTCGGGCATGGATGCACTTTATCCTTATCATTCTGTTTCTTGTCTTTTCCTTGGATGAATGTGGCCCACCCTATAAACGGGTTTGTGGTGGTGTGGCGTGGGCGATACTACTCGTACCTGAGTGACTTGGTTCACAGGTGCCTACCGGGTAACGATAAAATGAGTAGCAATTTCCAACCTTGTTGAGGCAAATGGGCTAATGTACTCAGGCTGCCCGCCATTAGAAATATATATATATATATATATATATATATATATATATATTAGAAATTATCCGATAAAAATCATAACCAAGTATTTAAATTTCATTTTTAAGTATTAGTGTAAAAATTCGTTGTGATCTATGTATTCATAATAGAGTTTCATCGTAAATTATTAGTGGTTAGCGTACCTGACTACAGGTGGGAGGGACCTGGGTTCAAATCCTGGCTCGGGCATGGATGTAATTTCTTTCTCTCTCTTTCTTGTCTTTGTCCTTTCTTTGTGTGTGAATGGTTGCCGACCCTATAAACGGGTACCTATGGCATGTGTGTACTGAGGAAGTCGGACTCTACACCAAATATGGTTCAGTTAGAAAAGGGGAGCAGCGCACCCCATATTGCCAGCCTGGCTGGCACACGACAACAACAACAACATTGTAAATTATTATCTTATTCTGTATTATATAACCCTAGTGCCATTTTAGAAAACAATTTAAACTATTTTAATATTATATTTTTTACATTTTATTTATCATATTTTTTATTTTTTTATACATATATATTTGTGCATGGAAATATATATTCTATTTACTCAGGCTACAACAACTGAGGTAAAATACTAGCTATCTTTTTTCATAGAAAA
>JAPDSC010009220.1:40845-57990 GCA_026290005.1 Latrodectus geometricus | reverse complement strand
GCAGCAGCTATTTTCATTGTTTTTAATGGTTGGAATAAAATCCTGGACCCTTACTATTGAAAACAGAAATTTATTACCAGGCCAGGCTTGTAATTTGTAATTGATTCTAATAACTGAACTTGGTATTTTGACATCATGTTGAGGATAACCAAGGGGCTTAGGATCATTGAAAGGTATGTTAATGCACACCAAGAGTAATTTAACTTCCAGGAGGATTTTTCATAGAAAATGTGCTGTATTCGTATATCGCAAAAGGGAAATCAGAAAAACTCATGGCAAAAGACGATCATGAAAAATCTTCTTATAGATCTTCAATTATTCAAAAGTGATTGTCTTCAAACTTTGGATCTTTTTTCCAAGGAAGCCCAATCTTCTTTAAGACTTAAATAAATTTTCCTACATAATTATAAACTGCATGAACTTAGATAAGTTTTTATGGTTTATACTGTGTATTTAAAGCTTAGATAAATTTTTGTAAAACTAAGATATATTTTTCATAAACTTTTAGATAAATTTTCGTACTATTTATGAATTTTTATACTGGAGTTATTCGGAAATCCAGTTTTACTTTTATCTTAAATAAGATGCTGATCGAAAATATCAATTTTCATGAAAAATCTTCTATAAAAATGATTTTTTAAATAAAACATATTTATTAAAATCTTTAATATATTTCAAACTCTAAACATTATTTTAAGTTTAAGAATATAGTAATGACGATAATTAATTAAAGATTATAATCTCTTTACTATATTTCTATATTTTTAGTATCAGCGACTTCATATAAAGATATTTTTAAAAGTAATATCAAACTGATTATAATTATTTTGATTTCTAATAAAATCGAATTTTGGCAGTCTTTCTATCATCGTACAATCGTGTCGTGTGTATGTTTATCATCACACAATCATTTCTGAAGCGCCAAATCTTGGCTGTCATTGCGAATACTCTCGGGCAACCCTAGAAATCTTCATTTGAGAGTGTTCACGGAACTCGAGACATGCAATCCCTCTATTATAAGGATGATTATTCCGTTGAAGAAAAATAAGGCTCCGGTAAGATGCGATTGGAAAAGGTGACGCCAGATGTCTCCACTCTCAGCAGCGATGAAAGACCAAAATGGAATTTTCTCTGTCTAAAGGCGACTGTTCAATAACTTTTTTTTTTATGTAATTTTATCCTGAAATATTTATAAAACTAATTACATGCTTAGAAATTAGAAGTGAAACAACTAATAATGTTTTTGATTTTTAAAAGAATTCATGACAGATAGTTTTTTTAATAACTCAATCTTCATTAAATGTCATTCGAACTTTCATTCGAACGTAATTTCTGAAATATAAAAAGTGTTAAATATATCAAACCTAGATTTGGACTGTAAAGGAAAGTAAACTTTAGTTTTTATTAGAAAGACTTCTACAAAAGGAAAAAAATGTTCATTCCGTTTCTATAAATGGTCTTATAACAAAATTTCCTTTTTTCACAATATGTTGATAAATAAAGTTATAATATTTAAATACGAATTCAACAGTGCTTACATACTGCTCTTTTATTGCTTTTAAATAATTTTTACTACATGTTTTAAATAGGTCGTGGTAGCTTCGTTTTGATTTTTTTTCCTTTTTCTTTTCTTTTTTTTTTTGAAAAAAAAAACTATAAAGCTAAGGTTAATGATGTTAGGATTAATTTTGATGCAACACTAGATACTCAATAACGATTATTGACAAGGAGACATTGTTGTAGTTCAAACTGAAAAATGATTCTTCTGAGAAAACGATTCTTGGCCATGAACTATGTAGCAATTTGGAAATTTCAGTATTTTCACTCAAGATGACTTTATAAGCTTATTCATTGATAAATTCTATTCTTTTTGAACAAATATTTTGATTTCTTTCCAACAAATATTGTTAATTGTCAGTTTTTACAATTTTTACTTACGGAAATACATTTTTAGCTAACAGATTCTTGTTTTAGTCTAATACATAATAACCTATGT
Organism: Latrodectus geometricus; assembly: GCA_026290005.1. NCBI lineage: Eukaryota > Metazoa > Arthropoda > Arachnida > Araneae > Theridiidae > Latrodectus > Latrodectus geometricus. The sequence goes on along the minus strand of JAPDSC010009220.1, from coordinate 55,994 downwards.
AAATGCGCAGTTTTTGTATAGTATCATGCGTAATGAAATGTTATTTTGATTTACCTTTAAAATATTGAATATTCACCAACCAAACATGTTACTTCTTATCCACAGAATATCATTTTCAGCCAATTATATCACTTAATGATCCCAAATTTTGAATAAAGCGTTTTGTCAAAAGAGATTATATGAAAAGGCGTGTTTCTTTCGTCTGCATGTAATATTTTACTAAAATAAATAATGAATGCATTAAAAAGAAGAAATAATATAATAGCAATTATAATAATAAATTATAAAAATTAATTTTCATGATATTTATTCTATTCTGTTAACTTGTAATAGAATCTTTTCATTAGTGTTTTTAAGATACTGTGGCCAAATAAAAAAAAATATCAAAAAAATCATAATAACTACTCTATCTGTTGTTAATTATATATTAGAACAAAATTAAATGTAAAGAATTTTTTTTTGTTCACATTAGCATTAACATATTTATTGATTCTATCACTGAAAATAATAAGATGAAGTTGTTTCTTAATAAACAAAAGAATCGTGCTCTTTTAATTACTAAATATTCATAAATTGGTTGATTGTGCTTAAACATGCACAATATTTAATTAAAGAATTTTTCACCATTCGAATAGGAGACATCTTACATAGAAATATACATAGATAATATTTCTCACGTTAAATTTGAAATGAACGCAATTCTTTCAGGCATACACTATTAAGATGTTTCAGGAACAGATCACTTAATTAAATATGCTTTCACACCTCAAGTATCTAAACATTTATTCAAATGAAGGTTAGTAATTGCGTTTTCTTGCAGATGAAGGCGAGTTGCAACTACGCTGCTTCAAGTGTTTCAGACACCCTCCACTTGATGCGATCATGGTTGAAATTGGCGAAAATTTATGGTAGTCGGCGCTTTCTTTGAAGTAATTGAGGAATTAATTAAGGATGATATAATCGCCAAATTTTCGCTGCATTTCTTTGTTGTTTCTTTCAATTGTGGTTAAATTTAATTAGAAATTTAGCACTGTACGTGGTAAATACTTAACGGAATAAGATAATAGTTAAGAAAAGTCTTAAGTAAAATATAAATTTAATGGCAATTACGAAGTTACCAATTAAAAGGCAATGAACAGGATAACGATAATTGCAAAAAATGTAAAGGGGAAAATAGTTGTTAAGGATTTTGTACTTGACATGTGATTTATATATATTCATTAGGTAATACGTATGCTTTAGAATAACAAAATATTCCAGAAAAATATTACAGAAAAATTAAAAGCAGTTATTCTTTCTTTGTCCTTAAATAATCGTAATATCTATTTTATGCTATATAAGCATAAATTTATAACTTTTTTATATAAAATTATAGTAAAACTTATAAATAGAAAATTATAGTTATTTCACAGCATAAAAGTAAAATTTATATAAATTTATTACAGATAAAGTACATTGCTCATTAAAGTATATATCCCATATAATTTAAGAATGTTGACACATTTAATCGTAAAAGTCATGTTTTTATTCTTTCAAGATTCTTTTATTTTGAGCTCTTTTAATTTAGATTATTTGAGGTAAATTACCATTAATCTACTATAATTTATTTAGCAAACACACAATTTGATAGTGTGTTTTACTAAATCAATTAAGTTATGCAACCAAATCTATTAAGTATGAAAACAACTGATTGAAAAAAATCTAGCATTCAAATTGTGTAATATTAATTGATTTATATTTTGTTTTAGAGGATTTTGATTTTTCTCATGACAATGGAAATTATAAAACGTGAAAATTAAAAAAAATTTATAAAACGTGACCGAAAATTATTTGGAGGAAATTGGAGGAAAAGTAATACTTTCTCACCAAATATTTTTGATGCCTAAAAGGAGAAATGATATTTTTCACTTTAAATAATACTAGATTGGGATATTAAATAATGCAATAAAAAGAGAGTAGTTCCAATTATATGCATTTTTTATCCTTATAAATTAAACTGCATGAATTCACTCATTACACTCTAATTTGACTTGTGTAAAAAAAGTCGGTGTAGAACATCAACTAAAATCATGACGACCTGAAACTTTTACCCTCTCACAAAATCCTCCCATTGTCCCTAAACAAAGAAGGAAATACTATCGGTCAATATAGAAATCTCACCAAGATATCTCTTAAATAGAATATCCTAATTTCTGGTGCCAAAGTAGAGGTATTGATTTATTCATGTTTCACTGACGTGCGATATTAAACAAGGACACAATAAATAGAATAAAAACATTCACATTATTCATTTTTATCTTTATTATAATTCAATATACCATCTACTCGCCTGCCCGGGCCTAAACGCTACTCTTCAACAAAGGGATGATGTCTGCAAGTTATATTGGATCGCATGTCCTGATCACCTACATGCTCCCCCTCTAGCTTTTTAGATTTTGAAATTTTAGACTTTTTTAAACTTTTGAAATTTTAGAATTTTAATTGTTTTATGTTGGTTTTTACCTTTTTTTTATTGTAATTTAAATGTGTTTGCAAATGGAGAGATGTTGATGGATTGGGTTCTTTTTAGCCATATATAACAGCAACATAGTTCAATATCGTATTTTTACTCTACCTTCTTATGTTTGACCTTCTGAAAACAAATTTAGCCGTAAAACGAGAACCAAAACTTATTGACTCTACCTCCAATTTTTCAGGTACCAATGAGAAGATTTGGATATCATGGACATTAATGGTTTAGATTGTGAGAATATTTCCAAGAATACGAGTCGTTTTGAAACCCCTTATCTACTTTGGAAGTTACATTCAAACGTTAGGCGGTTGCATTTTTAAAACGTCGGAATGACAGTTGAAAAAAATGAAACTAATTTGCTTAGGGAAAACGAACGCAGAAGAGATGCGGGTGTAAAGTCTCTCCATCCCTGCATGCCCCTCCCCTCATTCTAATTTCTTTATCCTCTTGTAATAACAAAGACTCCGGTAGAAATTTATATATATTCGAGGTACATTGGGAGAGGAGGGTCATTTATATTCTGAACCCCCCTTCTGTCCGGACAAGCAACAGTTTTCGCGTTATTCAACGGTGATTCATTCTTCAAACGGATCACCGGGGATCTGGCAACGCACCCCTTCCTCTTCGGAAGCAATCCGATTAAGGGACGAGAGTAAAGCGATTGTCGCACTTGTGTTTACGCCCCCCCCCCTCCCTCAAATTATGCACGTCTGGTATTTGTAGTCCCGACGGTAAGAGAAAATTTTGGTAAATTTTTTTCTTGTGAGTGACATGTGGATTTTTGAGGTCTGGAGAAATGGTTCGCGAGAAATGTCAGGTTGATACCTCCTCTGTGTATTACCAGAATTAGTTGGTGACATTGAATGTGGGGGAAAAATAGAGACGTTGTAATTCAATAGCGTCCTTAGAGATGACGTCATTAAGCAATTAGCGAATTTAAAACTTTTGCAAAAGAAAAATGTGTGCCTCAGTATTTATTTACTCAATAGCGACTTATTGTCACCTGTTGGATGATTTGACAGCTTTATTTCATAATCTTTGAAATAAAAAATACTTTCCAAAAGTACCATAGTTAACAAGTAAAGAGCTTTTCCTCAACATAACCCAACGTAGAATAAATATCCTTTTCAAAGTGCAATCTTGTAGCTTCATTACCATACATTGTTGAACCACGTGGTTAACATCTGTTGCATTACTACTAATCCTTATATTGGGAAAGGTACTTCAGAGGTTTTCGGGTTTCCTCCCTAGTAATGCATAAATACCATACATACATGAAAATTCTTTTCGGAAAGTTATATGCGGTAGATATGCCTTATAATGGCACTTTTCATTTTCAGACAATCCGATTTGTAATGCCAGAAAATCTGAAGAACTGGGTTTCAATATAAACAAGTAATTACATCCCAATCAGTCATTGAATATAATATTAGATCTAATGCTACTTGGGGCAATACCTATCTAGTTTTCAATTAAAATTATTAATGAGTTTAGTTGCTAGTGGACTTTTTAAGTGATTAACAAGTCACGTGAAACTAAGATTTCTTAAGGATTAGAGTTCATGTGCATATCGCAGGACTATAAACTGAACTCAGTTAGAACCGGTATTTGTGATCGTATTATTAATTTACTTTTAACTCTTGTTGAAAAAACTTTCAAACTAAAGACAAAGTTTTAAAACGTTACTCTTGCTGTCTTATTTGACTTTAGAATCTTGATTAATGATAAATCAAATAATAAACGCAGTTGCATTGCTTCATTACTAAATTTGATAACACCACAAATTTGATGCATGCAAGTGTTTTAATTCTCGAAATAAAAAAGTTGCTAAGGATACGAAAAATTAATTTAATGTCACCTTATTTAAATTAAAATAAATAAGAAGCATTATCACTTTTATATACTGCTTATGCTAAATATTTAAACTAAACCTCAAATATCTATTTTTTAAATAATGAAAAGAAAGTAAGTTCCTGTAGATTTGTAATAACTTCAAAAGTTTCTCATTGAAACCCACAAGTTTTTTATTTATTATAAAAACATAATTATATAACATATCATCATCACAAATTTTTAATGTAAGCTCACTGAGCTGGAGCCTGTATGGTTAGTGCTCTGGCCATCGATTAATCAATTCGTGAGTTTGAATCTCACATAGAGCTTGAATGCTTGTAGTAATTCCAAATCATTTTAAAGCTTTAGGACCTGGTCTAATATTCATCGTGAGCAAAAAATGACTCTTGAGGGGAAACAAACCAAATTGATACAAGCGCATAAAAATAGTAATAATTTCATAATCAAAAATTAATATTCTTCAGATTTTATTTTTTTAAATAGATTTTCTAATCAGATATTTTTAGTTTAAAAGGTCTAGGATCAAAAGGAATTAATTTATTTGAAAAAGAATATGCGAAATTTTAAAGATATATCTTTTATCTTTTTTTTAGATTTTGAATAACAATTTGAATTCAGAAAATGTCACATTCTTTGAGAAAAACAAATGTAACGTGAGTGAGGCACCTATGCTATGACAGTGACCACTTCTCTTTCTCATAAAACTTAGTTTTTCTTATAATTTATTATTTGGTATAGATTCACTAAAGTATAGTGGTGGGAAGTATCATTCAAACAAGAAGGTATCGAATTTGATCCAAGCCACAGTTGCACAACAGGTGGTGGAAGTTGAGCTTTTGCTTTCTTTATCTCGGTGTTTGTTGGGCTGGGTGCATGCGAATTTCCCAAACTCCTTCAATTGCAATGCATTAATACTCATGTCTCCCGGAAGGTAAATGCTTGATTTTCAAATTTTTTTATAACAAACTTTGATTGTTATTTTATATGATACGAAATTTATAACGTTAGAAACAATAAAATCACCTGAATAAATAAAAACAATCCTATCCCAGCTAATTCAAATTTAGCAAACCAATAAAATATATATAGCCGCCCAACCTGTCTAGTGGTTAGCGTAACTGACTACCGATGGGGAGGACCTGGTTTCGAATCCCGGCTTGGGCACGGATGTACTCTCTCTTCCTCTCTCTCTCTCTATGTTTCTTGTCCTTTCCTCAGATGATGGATGAATGTGACCCGTCCCATAAACGGGTTTGTGGTGGTGTGGCGTGGGCGATGCTACTCGTACCTTCGTGACTTGGTTCACAGGTGTCCACCGGGTAACGATAAAATGAGTGGCAGTTTCCGGCCTTGTTGAGGCAAATAGGCTAATGTACTTATTTGCTAAAGGGTGCCCACCATTAGAAATAAATAAAATATATGTATAGGAACTCAGAAATTATATTTAAGTTTCGACTCAAATTTTATAATTTTGCCTGAAAGCAAAATTTTATTTTAACCCCTTGAAGGACATTATAATAACTAAACAAATAATAAGTTTGACAAAAATACATCTGAACTAAGAAATAAAATTTAAAATACTAAAACTTGCCTATCCTATTTAAAAAATAGCTCTTCTTAATAGTTAATTAAAATTATTTTATTGGTCCATACGCATCATAATTATTTTAAAATTTCCGAACAGTCAATAAGTTTAGTAAACAACAAATATATGATTTGAAATATTTTTTTACTGCTTTTGCAGGTGAAATGATTTTTTCTATAAAGAAAGTTATCAAAGAGAAACACAGTTTCTTAAAAATAATATTTTTCCTCCGACAGAAAAAATTGAGCAATGACCAGACTCTTGCTCACGGAAAAGATAGCTGAGCTGATCATTTTTCTTGTGATTGAAAAAAATGAGATTTGTGACGTGAAACTACGAGAGATTCTACGTCTTGACTTGAGAAATATACACTAAGTGAAAACAAAACACAAAACTCAGGGTACAATAAGCAGATGTCAGGAAGAAGTAGTCCTCATCCCTTAAAAGATGAGCCAGGAAAACACTCCAGCATTTTAATCAATGTAATTGTAGCAGTGCCAAAAATATTTTTTCTACCACAAACTACGAAAGTTATTTTCTATGAGCTCTATAATTTTATCCATTAACTTATATTACTTACAATGGCAACAAGCAAATTCTGCAGTTTTCAGAATTTTCCTTTAAAATATAGAAATAGTTTTCAGAAAAACAGGTATAAATATTATTGGAGAATAAGTTAGATTGCAAAGTATCAGAATAGTTAGTAACACCATAAAATATTAGTAAGGAATAAATTGATAAAAAAATACTAACAAGACATTTAACAATGCCAAGTAAACTGCGTAAAAGCAGAATGTCTTGTATTAAAACTATTAATATCTACCGCATACTATTGTCTTTTTCTATTAGTTTGTTTATAAGCATTAGGTGCTATATTCACGTGTCGCAAGGGAGGAAACCTGAAAAATCCAGAGATTACCATTTTGAAGGATGTGAACAAGTCAGTAAATTATAGAAAGCTTACTTAAAAAAATTGCTTAAATCATTAATTAATATTTATTTTTATTAAATTAAAACTAATCTAAATTAAATTTGAATTAAATAGATTAGTTTATATAGGTTCTCAACCTTTTTCTACATTTTTTGCAAAATGCTTCCTTACAAACAGTTAAATATGTGTTTGATCTTTGACGTCAACAGGGCTCCCTGCTTCAAGTATAAATAACAAAATATATTTTAAAAACAAGTTTACAGATGCCTTTTTTGTATATTGGATTTTTGATTATTACTATTAATGATTACGATTATTGTAGTCTATACATTCAATCTATCCTCATTATTCTATACCATATTAACTTCCTTTATTTTTTATAGGTCTTCTACCATGCCACTGAAAAAAGTAAACCACCACAAGAGAGCGCTATCACCCACATTGAGAACCTATGTATTTGTTGAATAGTGCCATTATAATAATATTTCGAATCAATAATTAAGTATTCATGGTGCATTAGTATTAGTCTGTCAACAAAAAAGAGTTAAATGCATTTTCTTCCAAGCTACATTAATTCACAAAGACCTTTGAAAAGTTAAAAACAGTAATGCTTTTTATTAAATACAGCCTTTTTTTTACAAGATATACATACAAAGAAGAGAGTGCTTTAGAAAAGAGGAAAAAAAACATACAAAAGTTCATTAATCAAGCCATCTATAATAAATTTTTTGGAGTGATGTGGATATAATTAAATCTTCGATAGTTAAATTATAAGCAATTAACCATCAGTATATGAAAAGAAACAGTACATTTATATTTCATGAAACTATAATTGTATATCATTTCTTTAATATTCTGTTTCATTTTCCATCATTTGCTATTGATGTTTGTTCCTATGTTTTATAAAAATACAAGATCACTGTAAAATTTTTCTTATGGTTTTAATTATAAACAGATTCACTTTTTTATCTGATATATATATATATATATATATATATATATATATATATATATATATATATATATATATATATATATATATATTATATTTCTTATGGCAGGCACCCTTGAGCAAGTACGTATACATTAGCCCATTAGCCACAATAAGGCTGGAAACTGCTACTCATTTTATCGTTACCGGTAACCGATTCACGGAGAAACGAGTAGCATCGCCCACTCCACACCACCCCAAACCCGTTCGTGGGACACATTCATCCATCATCTGAGGAAAGGACAAGAAACACAGAGAGAGAGAGATAGAGAGAGAAAGTACATCCGTGTCCAAGCCGGGATTCGAACCCAGGTCCTCCCCATCCGTAGTCAGTTACGCTAACCACTAGACAGGTTGGGTGGCATATATACATATACAAAGATTTATAAATTTTATCCCATTCAATCATGATAGATACTAAAATTCACATACTAAACCGCATTATGGTTATATGCTTACACTTGACATGTCAAACTACCCCATGAGTTGTCTATGAAATTTAGGTTTGAGTTTTATCTTGAATAACAAGTAATCTTGATTTCTTCTTTCTGAAGATACATTGTAATTTTTTTAAAATTATAGTGATCATTGTCTTGCTAATAGCTTTTCTGAAGCATTATCGTATTGAGTTCTAGTTTAACTCTCTTAAAAGAGGATCATATGGTATAAGTTGTTAAAAAAAGTGTATTGATAATAAATAGAGTAAAATTTTTTTCAGGAATTCACAGCAGATCATATTTCTCAACAAGTGCAAATGCCCTTATCAGTGTGTGCCATCACCACAAATTGGTGACGGCTCTAGCCAAGAGCAATTTGTCTTCAAAATTCCCCAGATCATCTTCATGCATTTATGATAATTTATAATTGCCAAAGCGAATTTATAAAGGACGCTAAATCAATCTAGGAATTAAAGTGCACCATACAGTTGTAAGCAAAATAATTTTACTAATTTGTTATGTAAGCTTTCAAACATAAAATTTCTGAGTCATAAAAGAACTCTCTCTCTCTCGTGTGTTATCAATATCACTCTGCAGTCTAATACTAAAATCAGAGCATTGATTGGTTGTCTCTCTCATAACTGTATAAATAAAAAACCTCATGATATTTGTCAGTTGAATTTACGTCCAGGATTGAATTTAAACGACACAGAAAAAATAAAATTTACATCAGGATTTTGACTCTGGCTTTTGTAAACAGGCAATGTTTTATTACAAAATTACTAGATTTATTAAATTGATAAATTTTTAACAATTTGAAATAAAATCTTTTTTTCTGTTGTTACTTACTATAAGCGGATTCCTAGTTTATTCTTTCTTCCCCATTTTATGAAAATTATACCAATTTGAAGCCTCAACTTCTTTTACGCATATTTAAAAAAAAGTGAGTACGGAACATTAAAATGTGAAAAAATCAACAAATGTTATTTTCTATATAAAAAATACCGTTGAATGCTATTGAAATATAAGACAAGTGATAATGAAGTAACTGCATTCATTAAAAGAAGAATATTTATTTCCAATTCTTATCATTTACACAGTGTTTTGGTACTTCCCAGCGTGATGAGTATTTTGTAATGAAAAAACCCAATGGTTCAAGGCTGGTTTAAGACATTTTAATATTCATTACGTTAATCGACTTCTATGAAGACTTTTTATAAATAAAATCTCCTATTCAAACATCTTCAGGAATAAAATCCGGAAAACCGCCAAGCGGTCTCCTTGATAGACATGCTTTAAAAAAAGCAGAAAAGAGAGAGAGAGAGAGAGAATCATATCTGCTTCCCATTATTCAATGGTTGCTGGTATCGAACCCGGAACCCTTCACTTTCTTACTTAATACTTTGACAAATCGTAAATAGCAATCTAACGGCCTAAGTAACCATGGCGGAAGGCCTTTTGAAAAAAAATTGATGCTTGCAATCGTAATGATGTATAAAACTACTAAAATAAAATATTGATGTTGACTAATTTCATCTGCAATTCAATGTATTTGTGATCAGTGGAGTTTTAAGAAAATAAAAAACATGTTCGTCAAAAACAATTTTTTTTCAAAATTCGACAAAAAATAGTGAATGTTGTTATTTTGTAAGCATTTTATATGCGAAGACAGAAACAAGGAGGGAGTATCTGATATCATGCATACTTTATCTCTTTCCTTACCCAAAATTATTATTTATGAATTAAATTTTTAAATGGCAAGAAAAAACTACACGCTTCCCTTTATTAAAACGGGCAAAGTTCTAGAACAATGTGCATCGTGGCATAAGCAACTTTACACATTTATCAGATCAATATTAATTATGATTTAAATTAATTACAATAAATGTAGACAAATTTTCACAATTTACTTGCTAGTGATGCTTGCGATATGTATTAAAAATATTGATTAGTGATATTATTGAAAATGATTGCGAATATATTTTAAAAAATGTCTGTTTTTGTTATTATTGAGTATTTGGTAATTGATATTTCCGAACTTGTCTACTCTCACTTATGTAGATATTTCTTATGATTTGAAATCTTTATAAAAATGAAAATGTTAGTAAACTTAGCCTATAAAAATAAATAAAGGATGTATATATGATCCAATGTATAGTGAAACATCCCCAAAATACATTTTTCGCGCTTACATTGTTTCTATTTCTTATTTTGTGATTCTTTAATAAATTATACTATCATTCAAACATTTTTATTTTCTTTATTAACTCAATAAACTCTTACTTTATTGAGTAAGAGTTAATCTATACATGAAATGTATTGACTTCCAGTAAATTTAACTAGTCTTTTATTTAGCTTCTCACCTCATTCGTGGGTATTTTCAAGAAATGATCGTAGAGTTCCAGATAAAACAATAGAAGTTAAAATGTTTATTGAATTAAGATCAAAAGATTTTACTTTTACTTTGTGGGCCATTACTTATTAACTCAATTAATAAAATACTAATTTACTTAGGATAAGTTAATTAAAATAGTATTTCCAGCTACTTGTTTATTTATAAATTTCAGCATAACAAGCAGAAACATTAATAAATTCTTAATACATGAAAAGTTATTAAACTGATGCATATATTAGTATTTTTCTGACGAACTTTTTTGTCAAATAATATATATTTTTGAATTCAAATATAAAGAAAATAGAATGTTTTATGCAGCGAATACGTTTTCAAAAATGGTAATAAATGAATCTAAATTCATGGAAAATATTACGTGCATATTTATTTAAATAAAATGGCTTTCAACATTTTACCACATGTCATTGTGCATATGCAAGCCCCAATTTCTTGTAATTGCTCTTTCTTTCTCTTTCTCCAGATAATTTACAGTAATTTATATAGTTTAAATAATTACTGTAATTTAATTTATGCTTAGTAAATTATAATTTCAACCACAATAATTTACTAAAATTGCAAGGACAGTTGAACTGAATTTGAAAAAACATTAAATTAGAATTATATAAAAATTTTTTTATATAATCCTAATATAATTATATTAGAATTAGTGTAATTCTATTAATTAATTGTTTTAGTGTAATTCTTTTTATATAATTCTAATATAATTATATTAGAATTATATAAAAAGAATTACACTAGAACAATTAATTATATTAATTTTTTACTAAATAACTTCAATAGGAAATGCAAATAATATAGAAAACTAAATTTTTTTAAGTTAATTTTTTTTAAAAAATTAGTTCGACTTTATTAATTAGACTTAAAATTCTCATATTATATATTTGTGCTCAAAACCTTATAAAAATGCATTTTATCAAAGTAATTAAGGATCTTGCGCCATAGTTTATATTTCAATTTCCTATCATCCCCGTATCGGCAGATAGCTATATATCTTACTTGACAGCATAAAAGGTGGGATCATAAGACCGTGCTGGGGTACTTCACTCGCAGAAACCCTAGTTATTCCTATTTAGTCGTCGACTTCAAAAATCCTGGGACGCATTCTCTTTCTCGGGAAGGAGTATTGCCAAAGAATCCGCACAAGTTATGCGATGAAGAATGCAGGCAGAGCGGAAAGAAGTGATTTGAGTGGAATTTCGTCCTTAGAAGATAAATGAATGGATAAGAAGCCTCATTTCCCCCTTTCTTCTGACAAAGCCCTCGCTTCCTGTCAGCCATCATCAGCACGGAGTTTGTTTACTCGAAGGAAGACAGGTGCCCGGATTTCTCCGAGATGGGAATTCTTGTCTTTTCGAGGATTAGAATTTAGAAATCATTCTAATTTTTATAACGAGCGGTAAGGTGGAATGATGAGCCATTTGGGCAAGAACTATGCTTTAAATACATTTATATTTTCAATGCCTAAATCAAATATAATTTTCAATTAGTTTAAACTATGTGCAAAAAGGAAAATTATAGGAAAAAAAAATATGTAACAAATGTTGTTGCATATCTACACGTACTTGCTACATTACTCTTTTTATTCTATTGTTTAAATTTCTCAATTTATTCATTCTCAATTTTTTCCTTTCATTATTTAACAAAAAAATTCAGAATAAACTTGCTTTATTTTCAGAAAAAAAGTATTTATTTTTTGTATAATGTATTTATTTGAGGGAAACGTAAGTTAAAGTTTCTTTTTTACAAGTAATGATATTTCTAGTCATAAAAATGGCAAAAGTGATCTAAAATTATTATGGTTGATAAGTCCATGAAAAATCAAAGACCAAAAAGCAATATAAGTATTAATCATGTAGTGATAGGTAAAAAAATGTCTGATTAAGTTTTTAATTACATATATATAATTCATGAAGGACGTCAATCCCAATCACTATAGAACAACAGGTGTTGACATCATGCTTCTAATTTTTCTACACACAGTTATAAGTAAAAAGTCAAGCACAGTTGTCGATCCGCTATTTATGAAAATTCCTCTTGGAAGGCAATACATGGTGGATATATTTTACAGCAGCTTTAAGCAGTTTGTTCAAAATTAATTTGCTTTCACAAACGTATGAAAAGTAAGATTGAGAAAACACGTATTTTGAAGCAATAATTCTTTCATTCATGTAAACAATCGATATTGCAATAATTTGGATGACAATTTTCATATCTCCGCAAATTTATTTCAAGATTTTATCTGTCATAATGATCACATAACAGTTGCGTACTAAACGTTCGGTCATCATCAAACATGTATCCACAATTATTGCTAAATGGGGGAAATGCTGATCCAGGAAAAAGTCACGCCGTTTGCTTTGATGAAAGTGAGGACAGCATCGCGTACTATTCAATTTGAATTCAAGACCATGTTGTCCCTGAAGATTGAGGTAGGTTATGGTTGTTCATATATGAGACATATAACAATACATATGTAAAATATTTGGTATTTTTTATTTTTTAAATATAGCCAAGCTGACAGTTTTGGCGATATCACACGGAAAACAAATAATCAGCAGTGTTACTTAAGAGGCATACAAATTTTAATAACCTTAGAATTTTCCTATTAGTAAAATATTAAAAATATGATGATAAAGGAATTAATATTTTTTATAGAGTCAGTGTAGAACCATTTGGAAACTTTATCACTTGAAGTGGTGAAATAGAATCGTGCAAATTATTTAAAGTGTGAGTGTGATGCTACTTGGATGTATTTTTAACGATATATCATATTATTAATCTAGATAATGAGACATCTATAGAAAAAATATAGGTTGGAAATTCTTTTTTCTTAGGTGGCATCACTAAAAGCAAACGGTAATGATGTATGTAGAACTTAAAAATCGTTTAGGAAAAAATGAGGATGGTATTCCTTTTATCAATTTTTTCACTGCCATAAGTAAGGTCCATTTCTGTTGCCAAGTCGTTGTAAACAGAAATAGTGGTCTCTTTCCAAACTTTTTTCTTGGGTGATATTTGAGAATTATTCACGATATATTTATCTCTCTTCAAATGATCACAATTCCAGGCAGAGTTTCAATGTAATTGAAGCTCTCTAAGTCTCGTTGTGACCTTACAATTGTAGAGCTCTCAAAGGATATTTTTTAATGACAGATGATGAAATATCAACAAAGGTGTCACAGGAATACCTAAAACAAATTTGTACCGGTACAAACTGCAAATTTTCTCGACTATTTAAAGGGTTAACTCTCCGAATTCCATGTTCGGATGATGAAGATACCTATTTGCATTTTAAGGTAAAAAATATCTCAGGATTTTAGCAGCCGATTTATGCAAAAATTACGGCATATATTATATCCTTTTTTATTTCAATATTAGCCAAATTCATTCTTAAATTCACAGCTTTATTTGTAATAATTTTCAGTTTAAATTATTGATTCAAAAATATATTGTATTTTTAAAATTAAAATTTAAATTTTTTGTAAATAACATTAGAAATTTTGATTGCTTAAAATTTAAAATTTTAATCCCTCGTAACGTTAGAAAGTTTGATCACTTAGTCGTACCAGACTTTACCTTAACCTTAAACTGAATTCTTATAATATTGATAAGTCGTTTCTTCTACTAAAATTTTTAAATACTAACATATTCTCTAACTTATATTAAATAATAGTTTATTTATTCTCTCTCTCTCTCTGACAAAGTTAATGCAAGCACATTAAAGTAACTTAAGCAAATACGACTTTAGACACGCAAAGCTCTGCATGAATTTTTAGTTGAATATTTTAGTAACCAAAATAAAATATGCTTATATAAAATTCCTTTCAAATATAAGAATACAGAATTAAGTAAATAAATGCAAATCTTATGCAAATGCTGAGAATATATTAAGGAAGTTATTTTACAAAAATAGAGTTTTTCTATATTTGAAATGATGTCCACCAGATTCAGTGGACAAAGAGCTTCAAACAAAGAGCTTAAGTGACAAGCACCATCGACTAAAAGAAGACAGCTTAAATGCAGGGCGGGAAAAAGAACAAATCGGCTCAACCCAATTATTTTGAGCTCCTCTGTGCCATTACAATCTAACTTGATCAATGACCGCTCCTCAGTGGACAACTGATTGAAGCACTGAGTAATTCAGCAAGAAGTAAAAAATACAAATCAGGAAGCTTTCTGTACTTAAAGGAACGGAGAAACTCTTTTTGTTCACATTCAAACACTAACTTGTGTTACTTTCTCTTTTAATACCATTGGAGATTATTGAATCATAGATTTTGGAGTTTATTTTGTTTTCATTATTTAACCCTTCTTTGCATGATTTTTTCTTTATTGGTGAAATTAATCAAGTTGATATAATTCATGTTCAAAATTAAAGAAAAAATGGTTAAAAAAATCATAGTATATATTTATAGTATAAATTTAG
>JAPDSC010009220.1:0-30845 GCA_026290005.1 Latrodectus geometricus | reverse complement strand
AGAAAACGCTTAAAAGACCTTTTATTGTTGAGATTTGTTGACATCATTTCAAATTTTCCCCGATTTTAAAAAATTAGTGTAAAATTTATAAGTGCTTCATTTGCCCATTAAAAAACAGAAATAAAATATTGAATGAATATTTTAAAATGAAAAAAAAAATCTCTCATTTATGTTAAGAATTATTAATTAAAATATATTTCAAGTTTTACTGCCATTTTTTATTTATTTTTAATTTGATACCCTTATTTTTATTCAGATTTAAATTTAATTTTTTTGTTTTTGAAAACAAAACGGGAATATAAAAAAGGCATTAAGGATAAAAGCCACATTTCCACATTTGAATACATATATATGGTGCTGATTTAAATAAAAAAAATATAAAAAATAGCGTGACAGTTGAAAAGCAAATCACTTTCGAGAACAATTCCACTATTCGACTCAACTTTTCTTTGGTGCCCCAAAAGGTGAAAAATACGGAAATAATCACCCTAGCGGTTTCACAAATAATTGCCACAGTCAACGACGGGCACAATCGTCCCTGTCAAGCTGCGACTGGATGCCACGGTACGTTTCGCTACGGCGCTGTCTAAAAGAAAAAAGAGATATTTTGGGGGCATGGAATGGCAACAGTGAACCGCTCTTTCACCAAGAAGACAGGCAATTGTCATTTTGACAAAGTACGTTGATTATACGGTTTCAGTGTTTTGAAAAAAGAGATCTTTTTTATCTTTTCTTAGTGATCTACTTTTGAACACTTCCCAAGTTTACAATTTAGAACCTTCATTAGAGGAAGTTCTAAAACATGCTTTTGCAATGTGACAAACGTAGGAACAATTCTATTGCTGGTTGTGCTTCAATAACATCATACTTTCTTTAAGTAATTGGCTTTTATAATGGATTTCTTCTGATGATTAATGCTATCTGTTCAAAGGTGGTGTGATTTAAGTATCTTTATTTTACAAATTATAAATTCTATGCTCAGTTATGTGTTTCATAGAATCCATTCATTGTATGGTACGAAATTCATTAACATAATATTTGAAAAATACAAACCTAGAAATTTTCTTTGAATGAAAATATCTTTAAAACCATAAAAAAAACATACTGCCATATAAAATAATGTTCTATATTGGCACAAGCACTAAAATCAAACAATTGTGCTTGATTTTTTAATATTTAATTAACTTTTCATAAGAGGAAAAATAAGTTAATATTAATTAGTATGTTAAAATATTTATTCACTTTAAATTAAAAAGGTGATTATCAGCTTTATTTATAACAGTATTGAAGTTGCAATGATGAAAATTTTTATAGTTTTAAATAAATAAATAATTTATGATTTTAACTAGCAATAATTTTTTATAATAAGTTCATGTATTAATTTAACTAATGAAATAAAAATATTTTTTAAGTAAAACAGAATAGGATGAATAAAATAAATAGAAATTATTGATATAAAAATCTATGATGTTAAGATATTCATGACAATAGTAATTAGAAACAGATATGCGTGAGTGTTTATTTATACAGTGAGATTGCAATAAAATTTCTACCTAAATTAAATTTTTAACTGAATTAGCTATATATATATATATATATATATATATATGCAAAATAATGTATTTTTTCCTATACACCAAAGAATAAAAATCAAAATATTAGTGCATTAACGTGAATCAAATTAAATGTGATTTTATGTATTATATTAAAATTTAGTTGATTATGAATAATAATATAGATCAAATCTCAAGGCACTCATATGAATCAAAATATCTGCAAACAGAATTTTACTTAGAGTATTAAAGAATCAAAATTTACTTTTTTCTTAAAAAAATTTTTAAACATTTGGATTCTCAATTTGAATAAGTTTGTCAAAACATATTAAATTGACAACTTACAAATTCATTTGTAAAATACTGGCTCATCTTTAAAAACAGCATATAGCTTACAACGGAAAATGTTTAAAATATTTTTTTAAATTAATTTTAGGGAATTTAATTATGAAATAAATTATACTAAAGTATCATAAAAAATTATGTTTAAGTATAACTTTTTAAAAATATTTTTATCAATAAGGATTCTGAAATTTCTAGAAAATAATTCTTGAACTGTCCCCACATATTATCGGTAATTAATGTCAACAATAAAAATTAAAGTTATACATTGACTTCCTTAAAAATTTTCTGGGACCGAATTTGCTATCAAATAGCAAATATCAGTTAAGCTATCAAAAAGATAACGAGTTTGTCAAATCTGAAAATTGACTGAAATTCAAGCACTCAGACAACAAAAATAAATAACATTGCTTTATATTGACAACCGAAGTATTATCAATATCAAAACTAATACTTAAGTTTTTTTATAATCCAGTGATGACACTAAAGAATAAATTAAATAGATAAAATGAGTAATTTTTTATTGTTTCAGAGAAATATTTCAATAATAAAAGGATGTAACATTTGAAATAGGGCTGCGGTTACCAAGTTGGTTAAGGCATCAGTCTCGCAATCGCCAAGTTGTGGTTCGATTCCTGTCGTCTAAAGACCGACTAGGGTATGTAAAATATTTTGTGGTCACGATGTCTTCTATGTTTCTCTTCCAAATTTATACATCCGGGGAGTGTTAGGAGCCAGGCTTTGGGCCTTCTCTGGCTTCCTATCTCTAAATCGGAAGACTCAGATGGTGCTGCCATCTTTATGCCAAAGTCGTATTTCTACTTCGTGAAGGGATGCTCTGTATAAAACCGGAAGACGCTCTTTCTGACTTCACTCCCCCAGTCTCAGATGGGCAGGTTTGGCTTCGCCAAGAGTCATAAGTAACAACAACAGCATTTAAAATGCATAATAATGAACATAAAAGAATATGTTGTGATTCCAAAATGCAAAAACAAATCGATGAGTTAAAGTCTCCAAACATCAAAAGGCTTTTAAAATTTTGTGTGTGGGGTATAGTTTAATGAGACTAAGTCAATATATGAGCTAATACACTATTACCTCTCATTCCGGGAAAAGATGATATACCGTAAAGATAAAGTGTATAATATTTGATTAAGTAAAGGGTAAAGGAACTAATGCATTCGTTTTCTACATTTTTTGGCTAAAAATAGGGATTATCATAATTATTACCCTATGCCAGTAATGCTGCCTGTGATACTTTCTCGGAAATAAAGCCAAATCATATTGAATAAATTGTAGCTCTTGTTATATATATATATATATATATATATATATATATATATATATATATATAACAATACATTTACATCTCTAAAATTATACTATGTTAATAATAAAGTATAAAAAATTTACAAAGTAATGAGGTGGGACATGTTTCTGATCTCGAATTCTGGAAGTAGAGAGTTTTATATCCTACCTCTACCTTCTTCCTCTACCAAAGATATTTCATCTACTTCATTCTAAGATGAAGACAGATTTTAAAATTTCTAAGGGTTGAATATTACTAAGCAGTCGCAACTGAGATGACAACTTACTTAATCATTGTTTAAAGAAATGGGGTAGTCTGCAATATTTATCGGTTTCAGCCAGAAATAATATTCAGTTTTAAAGCTTCAGAAGGCAATATAACTATTTGCCTTCTGAAGCTGAATTCTTAAGATAAAAATTTTTTCAAGTGTTAAAAAAAATAAATTTTTTAAAAAAAGAGTGGCAGGGTGAAGCAGGCGTAAATTTAACGATTCTCATTTTTCAGCCCTCATCCCCTTTCCTTAAAATATGCCGGAACAAGGAAATCCTCTGTACCTGCCGGAATCTTTTCATCCCTGGTAGTAGGCGGGCGGACATCTCGGAAGGATGCTTCTGACACTTTCAATCTGATAAGGAGCTCATCTGACTGAGATTGTGAAATATTTCGAAGAGCGCATGCATTTGCCATCGCCCCTTATTTACTCGGGAATTCCGACGTGCGGAATTTCTGTTTACAGAACAGAGGGAAAATGTTTTGGTTGAAGGAAATACGAACTCATTTCTCTCAGGCAAAATCTTCCTACATATGTTCATTTTCCGAGTTTGTTTGATATCTGGCAAATATTAATTTTCAAATGAATTTGTGTTTCTAAGTTGCTTTAGATATGTTTCTGCCCTTCATTTTTGTAAAACAAGAATATTAAGTAGAAGAGTTACAATTAATCTTTTAAATAAGTAATCTATTTAAAAATTTATAAATATTGTATATACGCATATATATGTACATATTTATATATATATCTATGTGAATATATACATAAAAAATTTCATTTAATTAATCCTAGCATTGACTAATAATTACTTAAATTTATCTATATTTGGATTATTTATTGCTCTAAGATTATTTTATTACAAAATTGCTAAATGGGCCGGAAAAATAGATATAGAATGGATTTCAAACAACTTCAAATATCTGCAGTTTAGACAGAAATTGAACCTACAAACCATTAAACAAAAGACAAAAATTCTAGATAATTTATCCGATAACTGAGCATTATATTTATTTAAACTTATTTTAAAATTTTCTTCAGGTATACAGTCGAGTATAATCATTAAAATCATGAAATTCTCAGAAATTGCTTTGAACTAGCGAAACTGCCTTTTTTATTATTTGGAAGAATTTTTGTTTAGTTCATAAATTAATTAATAAATAAAATTACTGCTTATATTCATTTTTCATGGCTGATTTTATTACTTCTGAGGAGTGATAATAATTTTTTCGTTTGTATTTTTAATTATTTAAATAATTTATATTTTTTATATGGTTTTAACAAGACAACTTAAAAGGGCCTTTTCATCACAAGAAACAGAAACCTATCCCCAACTTAAAATATTATCTTATATAAGAAAGTTCAAATTCCTTCAATTTTAATAATAAGAAATTATACGTGATAGATTAATTGTGAATTTTACCTGTTCTTAAAAGGGAATATATGTTATTTACCTGTTCCTAAATGAGAATTACAGGAATTTAAAAAGGAAATTTAAATATAAGTATAAAGTAAAGACGATACAAATAAGTTAAATTTTCTAGATATTAATGATCAAAAATTTTCAAGCCAGATTCTGAACAATCATATGTACTACAAAAAAAAAAAAAATAAATAAATAAAAAAATAAATAGCAACAGAAAAGAATAAACACGATGGAATAAACACACAATTCGAAAATTAGCCTGAATAACATTTCAGCAAAAAAGTTATTAATTTTGCTGCTGAAATTAAAGAAATATTCTTTTTAATTTACAATGAGATAAATCATTTGAAGAGCCGTTTTTAAATTTAAAAATTCTTTGTCGAAATTAAACGAAGAAAATAGGAATAGCACATTTTTGGTTTAATGCCATGTTCATAAGATGAAATTTCAAAAGAAACTCACGAAAAAAAGAAAAATGAATATTTCAAGTTACGAGATTCTATTTGGCTGCTTATTTGGGTAATTAATTCTTCTGAGATCCTTGGATATTCGCCAGAGTTTGGCTAATAGGGAAAAAAAGAAAATAGTTTTAGAGACAAATATGTTTGCTCAAGAAGCGAAAGATAAAGGATTCATTCGAGAGATTTCATCTTTTGTTTTGTTTAGAAAACATTTATTTCTATACGAAGAATAACTAATTGTGGTTAAATGTTTAAAAAATGTAGTTTTAATGTGATGAGAGTTTAAATGGAAACTTTATTTCATTTTTCAGTTTTCCTATAATTTTCTTTATTTTCAAATAGAAACATGGGACTTGAAACAAATGCTAAATGAGTAAACTCTCCTCTGGCAGATGAATTCTGTAATTTTCAAACGAGCTATTTTCAGAAAAATTAAATGTATTCTTTTTACAATATTTTAAACATATGAATTATAAATACTTAATGAGAATAATTGCTTCTGAAATAAGACATTTAAGGTGTCCCAAGAGTACAATACTAGAAATTTTAATATGTATGGCAAACTTTTGATATTCTCCTACAAAATAAAACATTTAAGGTAATTTTTGTATTAATTATAAAAAACAAATTATATATTTTTGAGGAAAAAAAATTTTAATTTATTATAAATTTTCGAAATTAATATTCTTTTTTTCGAAGAAATGCTGAATTTAGAAGCATATTTCTAAATCTTGATTCGGTTTCTTGGGTAAACAATCATTACTTTCGAATCTATTATTATCAGTTATTTTTTACAAACTTTAAAAAAAAAAGAATCTTGAAAATAGAAAA
This sequence comes from Latrodectus geometricus, assembly GCA_026290005.1. Classification (NCBI taxonomy): domain Eukaryota; kingdom Metazoa; phylum Arthropoda; class Arachnida; order Araneae; family Theridiidae; genus Latrodectus; species Latrodectus geometricus. The sequence continues at coordinate 24,655 of JAPDSC010009220.1, read as the reverse complement.
TTCTAAGAAAAACTAAACGCAAAATATTTTCAAGAATGCGAAGGTTTTTCACAGTATAAATGTTGCTTATTTGAAGTAACTTTCTAGCTATCTACTTTTTCTGACACAGAAGCAGGCAAACACAGTTCGTCATCTCCTAATGGGCAAAAGACAGAGTCAACACCTCAGCTGAATACTCTTTTCCAAACCATCACGATCATGATCCAGATAACCTAATCAAAGATCCTACTTGTTCAATAATCAGATTACCATTATTGAACAAGATGGATCTTTGATTAGGTTAGGTATAGAATCGTACCGGGCATGGAAGAGACGATTTCCATATGAAGGCACCACTACCTCATAAATCGGAATTTGACATTCTAACATATGAGCATTTTTTCCTTATATATATATATATATATATATATATATATATATATATATATATATTTCCTTCTTCTGAATAGAATATAAAATATGAGTAAGTTAAAAAAATAAATATTCGTAGTGCTTTTATTCTAGAATAGCTTTTATCAATTTTTAATAGTTACAATTACTTTAAAGATATAATTATGAAAAAGATTTGATGAGAAATATTTAGAGATATAACTTTATGAAAAATTATCTAATTCTTTTTTTAAAGATTATTATTAATTTTGTTTACAATAAATAACAAAATTCTTGTATACAGAAATCATTTCCTGGATCTTCAGTATTGAAGAGAATCTTAGAAAGAAGACTTAAATTTCATATAAATTAATCCATTAATAAGTTAAATTAAAATAAAAGAAATGCGTCTGATTATTGTATCTATTGTAATTAATCCAAAAATGTTTCTATAAGGTCTAGTCTCACTCTATTTTTGTGAATTACATATTTAAATAAGTGGATATTAGTTTCAAGTGCTAATGTCGTCATGTGAATATATCTCAAATATACAATTTGTTGGCACCAATTATTAAAAATAGGCATCCGAAAATAAATAGCATAAAAGACTTAAAAAAAGTGTGGGCAGTTCGAGAAACATCTCAAATTTGTTGTCGAAAATAGCCACGCTTGCCAAAATAGATTTTTTTCTGAGTTGGGCGCTATGGGCAAACGTTATCAAGTCTCCTACCGCAGTACTAAATATGCCACGCGTGTGATAGTCGATCCTTATTCCAAATGAGAAGTTAAAGAGGAAGCAAATTATAAAATAAACGCAAATAAATTAACTGAAAGTGATACCTCTTTTTTCTGGTTCATTTTTTCTTCAGTTTTAGCGATGGTACTTGGTGATATCAAGTGGGAGGAAATGCGGTTACCCACTAATATTCAGATTCCTTCCTCCCCCCCCCCTCCACTTCTTCCTGCCTTCCTTAACAACGAAGATCGCAATCTCTTAGGAAAACCTCGTCACATGATTTCTATAAATACACAAATTACAGTTCTCTAAAATTAAACTGGATACCGAAGAACTAACTAGCGAACGAAGTTCCACGGAAGCACTCACTCGGCGAGAAGATCTCTTATCTTCCTTGGACATGCTTTTCAAAGATCCTATCTCTACTTCTCCAATGTAAACGGTGCAATGATATTTGTCTTTGAGAAGGATGGAGAACGAAGCTGAAGATAGAATACATTGTTTTCGTTTTCAGAAAACGGCATTCCAAAGACTTTTGTTCAGTTTCTCAAATTGTCCACGTTTTCTTGCAATTCTAAGAGATCTTATCTACGATGGTATTTCACTGAATGGAATGTGCATTCTTATCGAACTGAATCTGTTCGTTCTGACATCTGGATTTTTCTTGGCTTTTGCATAATATTATGTGTAACTATTAAGAGTAGTAGAAAAATTCAATCAATTTCACTCAATTCGGTACTTTTATCAAATTAAATAAATTCAATAGATTGCCTCTTAAGTTCGACACATTTCGATTTTCTGATCGAATTAAATTAGGTTTCACAAATCAACTTAAAACAATATGTCTCTTTAAACTTAATTTATCTGCTTAAACAATTTCGGCACAATTGTCGAACTTAATCCATGCTATTTTGATATATGAATAAAAGAAGCATATTTCTATTTTACAATAATAATAATATTTTTAACACCTAAGAGCAGTTACTTTTGAAGCTATTAATTATACACTGAATCATTGTTTGTATGATGGTAGTTAAACCATTCGGTAGAGATTCCTGACGAAATGGTTAAAAAATCCATGATTCCAAATTAATAATTTATCAGCAAATTTGTTAATTATCCATAATTCAAAAGTGCCGCCCAGCCTGTCTAGCGTAAATGGTTAGTGTAACTGACTACGGATGGCGAGGACCTGAGTTCGAATCCCGGCTCGGGCATGGATGTACTTTCTCTTTCTCTCTCTCTGTGTGTCCTTTTCCCAAATGATGAATGAATGTGGCCCGCCCTATAAACTGGTTTGTGGTGGCGTGGCCTGGGCGATGCTATTCGTACCTTCGTGAACGGGTAGCAATAAAATGAATAGCAGTTTCCGGTCTTGTTGCGGAAAATGGTTTAATGTACTTACTTGCTCAAGGTTCCCGCCATTAGAAATGAAAAAAAAATAATTCAAAAGATTTATTATTCTCCAATAAAAACGTTGAATAAGTTTCTCACATAAAAAATATAAATGATAAATAAAAAAAAAATGCAAACGAAAAATGCATGAAAATTAATTCTCTGAAAAAAGATTCTTCGAAATTTAGTTCGTAAATTGAAATTAAAATTATTGTTGTATTTATAAAACTTTATTAAAAACCACCTCTTGCTTTCAAAATCGTGCCTATCCATAAATTAAATGTTCGTAAAAACGAGCGTCTACTATAATATGAAAATATATATTTTATTGTTGTAGAAAATTAAAACATTAATATGAATGCCTTTATATATAATCAATTTCATGAAAATTCCCTCAACTTTGTTATGCGAGACAGCAAATATAAACTTATAAAGATTCTTCCGTAACTCATAGACTGTTAGCGCATATCTTAAATTAAATTTATATTAAAAAAATCGTATGACTTGATGCGCTATTTAAAATCATTTTTATTTATCGAAAAACGTATAAAGAATAGAATAATAAAAAGCATAAGTGTGAAGTTTCAAGTCTTGTATTTTATGAGATTCCTTATTTTACTGATCCATAGATTTAATATTGAAATCATGAATAGACGGCAGATTATTCAGTGCAATTCGTAAGCTGCTTATTCAAACATGAGTGTCAATAGTAATCTCATTAGCACTAAGAAATTGCTGTAGCTATCTAATCCGGAATAAATTAAGTTTCAGAAAGAGGAATTATTTTACATATAAAACTAGTTTCATATAATTAGGTACCAACCATTTTATCGTATATGACTATTTTATAAGGTAAAATTTTTAAAAGAAATAGGAATAATTTAAAGACCTCTTTTATTTACTAAAGCTCTTAGTTTAATATTTTCTCATTTTGATTTTACTCTTCCAAGCATTCGTATATTTTAACACGAATAAATTACTATGAAGAGGGAAATTATTTTTCAGACAGACGTGAATATTGAATAGTAAAAGTCTTTAATTAATAATAGAGGAAAAACATGATTATATTGAAGCATAGTTAGAAGTCTCTAGAAAATCTCAGAAAGTAATCTATATTCCACTTTTAACAAAAAGAAAATAGTTTTTAAAAAATATATTTATATTCATTAATTGATTTCATACTCATTAAACTTGTTTATGAATTAAGAAAAATTAAGGTGAAAATGCGCTTTAGGTCCCCTACTCTGCCAACTTGGCGAAAGTGTGCTGTGGGTCCCGTACTTGGCTGGTTTTCAAAAACGCTGTTGCCATGGCGATAATGGAATACAATTTTTAACTAATCAGCAACCAATGAAAATGACCGAATTTTCAAACTGAAACTAATTAACGACCAATAAAAATGATAAAGAAAAAAACCAATTAATGAGCATGCGCGAAAAAATGCAAATTATTTCCTACGGAGGTTGCCATAAAGAGCTCATTGGGTATAAAAACGTCCGGTTTACCACGCTTGGTGCATTTATAGCCAAGTTGGCAGAGTAGGGGACCTAAAGCGCAGATTAACGAAAATTAATTTAAGAGAAGGGAAACTTTTATAAAGTTCTCATTATTGTTATTCATATTTAACTTTGTGTGATGGTATGTAGAAAGAAAATTAGTATCAAAAAAGATCGGCTTGTACCACAAATGGAAATTTGGTAAACCTCAAAACGTTTTTTATTTTAACGTTTATCAGAAGAAGAATAGTTTTCAAAAATATTTAATTTTTTTATTTTAAGAAAATTTCTCAAAAAATATTTCTTATAATTATAAAAAGCATATTAAAAAATGAGTTATGATGTGTCAATTATTTAAGAAAATTGAACTACGAATATTAAAAAATTTTTGTTTTGATCAAAAAAAATATTAAAATATTTGTTGGCATCAGTATTAAGATTTAATCTGACTAACCGTTGAAATAAGTTTTCTGTTGCTTATTTCTGCCAATTAAAGCAGTTAAATATTGCCATTCTCAATGAGAGTAAGTTCTGGAATATAAACAGCTTATGAGAAATTAATACTATTAATTATTTAATCGATTGGATATAGATATAAAATATTATAAAATAACAATAAACAGCACAAATAAAAATATTAACATGTTTCTAATTCCCCAAAAGCAATTTTTTCAAAAAATTTTTAGTAAATATATTTTGCATACAAAAACATGAATGTTTCTCTTAGCACCATAGATAGAATCAGGTTGTTCAAAATGGAAAATTTCATGTTGGATCGTTGTTACAATTGAACAGAAGAAGATGAATGTTTCTTAGCCGCTTTCAGCATGTGAGTTCACTGAAGTGTTCTACTTTCACAATGCATGAACATTACTCATTGAAGAAGTGTTTGAAATATTTTACAAAACCTTTCAGCTATTTAGCTATCCACAATGCGATATATTATTAATATAAATGATTTAGAACGCAGTATTAATATAAGAGATTTAGAAACATTTGGTGTTATATGAGTTCCATTAAACTCTAGATATTTATTGTATTTGGTAAAACTATACTTTAGGGTGCCCTTTGGAGAACTTGGTGATTTTTTTGGCGCCATTCCGGATCGTTCCGATTACAGTGCAAACAGGTAGCCGGAACAACTTTGATATACCCCCCAAAAATTACGTGCCAAATCTGGCACTCCCTGCGGACTTCTTAGGGTTGATGTTTCTTATTTTGGTGTTGCTAATTTAGGATTTTTTCAGTTTTTAGATTTTTGCTGTTGCCAAATTTATTATTTTCTTGTATTTTGTATCGATTTTTGAGTTTATTTTTTAAAGTTTTTTTATGTATTAATTATTTGTATTTAGCGAGAATCCATCTTGGCGAGAAAAAAAGTCGCCAATTTTCCGATTTGGGAGGGTATATCAAAGTAGTTCCTAGGTAACCAATCAGATAACCCAATCAGAGCCACGACTGGATCTAAACCAATCAGAACACGAGTCAGTTTAGCCCAGCTTGGCGATCACAACTTGGCGAGAATCAAAGGGGCACCCTAAAGTATAGTCTAACCTTGTATTTAAATACTAAAATCAAATGTCAGTAAAAAAAAGTTTTTTCCAAAATTTATTTTTCAACATTTAAAATGTGAGTCATTAAATTTTATTTATATTAAAAAAATTGTAATGTGACAAAAAATTAAAAATCATTTTGATACAGAAATATTTTGCTTATAATGAGTTCCGTAAAAATCAATATAGTGTTATTGTGTAATATTACTTAAAAAATAACAGAAAAAATAAATGTATGAAGTCTCTACATATAATTTTATATATTAACTTTTAATAATATACATTGAATTTAATCTATATTAAGTAAAACGGTAATTCTATGTGTACATTTTAAAATCCCTTTCATTTATCAAAAAATGTGTTTCACTGATCCATGGACCTAATATTGAAATCATTATATAAATAGATTTAAAATATTCACTGTAAAAGAAAATGCATAAGCTGCTTATACTAGCGGAAATATCAATAGTAATTTCATTTGCTCACTAGGAAAAAGTAATAACTATATAATCCAGAGAAAATTAGATTTCAAGAAAACGAATTCTTTTACATCTAATACTAAATTCAAATACATATCGTCATTGTTCAGTTATATAAGCATCTGACTAAAAGATTCTAACTTTAAACGAGAAAGCATAATTTAAACATCAATTTTCTCTATTTGATTCTTCTTTAAGCAATTTCTTTTGAAAAGATTTAAAGTGAATTGAATGTACCTTCAATGCAATAAGTTAACAAGACGAAATAAATTACTGGAATTAATTTTTAGATTATCATTTATATTGAATAGTAAAGCCTTTCGTTAATGCTCGAGGAAAAATAATTATATTGAAACGTAGACATAGGAGCAATTAGATGTTCGACAATAATTTTAATTGTGCTTTTACAAAAAAGAGTCAAAGGATTTTAATAAATATATAAACTATAAATTTTAAAATAATCAATTATATTTTACCAAAATAAAAGAATATATCTGCATATAACATTTTATTTTAAAATAATTAAATTAAATAAAAGGAATTGCGTTCTAAAATTATTTATTTATTTAAGAAATGTTAAAGGTAATGAAATTGTCGTGTAAATTATACTTAATGAAATATTTTCATTTCATGTCATGTGACAGAAAAAAATTTATTTTTGTAAGACTAAAACTGATTGTTTTGATAGAGCAATATTAAAAATCGAAGTAAATGAAAAATACCAAGTATTTACCATTAATTTTTTTAAAACTCTAACACTGTTTTCAAAAGCATTTTCCTAATTGTTAATTTTTATTTAAAATTTATTATTTTTATTAAAAAAATAATAAATTTTAAATAAATTTTTATTTAAAAATTTATATATATATATATATATATATATATATTACTTTCTGTCAACATTTCAACATTTCTTTAAATCTTCCATGATCAAGAATTTGTGTTATATTTTCAGTTGCTTAGAAATAATATTTTACGGATTAGTTTGCTTGGCACTTAATGGTCTATTTCATCAAACGAGAGATAATTCGACCGAGGTCTTCTTCAAGAAATTATTTAATTTATTATTAAATTGCAATTGTAGTGGATAATATTGAATAAAATAATTTAATGAATTGGTTGCATTAAAGATTCATAACATATTTTTCCCCGCACTTACCCAAATTAACTGCCTCTACGTGGTTGTTTACCAACAAGATGAGAATAGACACCATGGATAGCACCATTTTTGATACTTTGAGAGTTGAAGCAGTTTACGGATTAATCGCAAGCATAGCGATGTATGACGACTTCCTGTTTCCTTCCGGTCAACTGAAATGTAGCCAACCAGTCCTCATGTTTTGTGGCTTCTCAAAATTCGAAGAGCCTGCAAAACAGAATAATAAGAGACATTTTTCATAATTCATTGATGCATAAATTGACAAAAATAGATAAATATTAAAAAACAAAAAGTTAATTTATTATCCATTTCTTGATTGACACATGCCTTTAAAAGCACGTATGATAGAAGGATGATCCATGGTAGCACATAAATATTAGAAAACCATAAATTAAAATATGCATTTCTTGATTGTCAAAATATGCATTAAACATAGATATTACTCATAGTTTTCTTATATTTATGATGCATGTATACTAGAATATCATGGATTAATTGATTCATTTATTAAATGACAAGTAGGCGTAAAATACAAGTATAATTCATGTTTTTTTATTTGTTATACATAAATGTTAGAAAACCATGAATTAATTGATACATTTCTTGATTGAAAAAATTCCAAAAAGAGCAAATATAATCTATGGTAAGACTATGGTTTAATCTGTGGTTAAGACAGTTATAATCTATGGTTTTCTGAAACTAATCACCTATTAATATTTGAAAACTATGAATTTATTTCTATACTTATTGATTGATTGATTGATAAGAAATAAACAGATATAACAAATGTCTTGTAGTTTTTTCTTATGTTTTGTGTTTCAGAAATACATAAATATGAAATAATCGTGGAAAAATGTATTCTTCGATTGATAGATGTTTACAAAAATGCATAGAGAGTCAATTTGTTTATTTTAACTATATGGAGTGAGCTTCTTCTGATAGCAAAATAAGTAATCTACATTTAATGACTTAAAATACAGATCATATCTAGTTTCTGTAAAAATTTTACCATGTTCAAATTTTAGCTCTAAATTACTAAAAAAGAATTATTAATGCTAAATTTTTCACATGATTCATTCAGACAGGTTAATATTTAATTTTGGAAGTAAGAAATTCATCATTTCTTTCATAATCAACATTATCTACTAACTGATAAATGCCTTGAAAATTCAATAAGTCATAAGATATGATAAAACATAAGATAAAAAAATCGATTTATAATTCAAAACTATAAATAACTAAGGATATGTTTGAGATTAAGTTCTTTTCAGAAATTGGATAAATTCAATACATTAGAAACAGGTGTAACGAATTTCTGAAGGAGAGTAAATGGCCGGTCAAAGGTTTCATAACTAACATTCCTTATTTCCTATAAGAAGTTCCATCATCTTAATAATTTATCACATAAAATATAGTAATGACGTTAAGCAGAAATATAAACTATCTCTTCAAGAATTGTAAGACATGCGTGGAGCAGCTTGGTACGTACTTTGTTTACTTGATGTTAACTTTTGTTTTTCTAAAAGTAAAAATACATTAGAAAGGAAAAATAACTTTAACTGCTTAAGTTATTATATTTTAGATTAAAAATAAATTACAATAGTTGCGAGTAATTGAAACATTTCAGCTATTAAAATTACTTTTAGAATAATTACTGTGAAAAGTAAGAGCTTGGTTTGAAATTAATACTGTATCTACAATATACAAAAATTATAAACACACTTATTCTTTTGAATTTAAATATTAAATTACTATTAAGCATTTAGCAAAGCAATTTTCCTATTTTTATTACATTTTTGATACATGCTTCACTGTATTTAGAAAATGAACAAAAATTTCAGACGACAAATGTATAAAAAAATATATCCTATAAAAAAATAATACATTCTTTTTTTATAAAAAATCATTTACTTAACATTTTTCAACTAAATATTCATATAAAAGATAGTAATTCTCTTTCTATACATATTTTATGCCAAGGAGACCAAATTCAACTAGATTTATAGACATAAGTCTAAGGAATCGATTCGCAATGGGTCATTGATGTAGATTCTGAATTATAAACTTTTATATCAGAGATAAAAATCGAACCTAAAACATGCTCATTTGAAAACATGACCAATAATCTTTCAAGTTAACTTTCGGGTTAAACAAAGCCATATTCATGTAAAACATTTTACTTATAATCTTTTACTATAATGTTTTTTACTTAATATAACATTTTACTATAATCTGATATCATATGGGGACAATATGTGATATATCAACACTTGTCATTTCTGAGTGAATCACCAACACATGCATTGGTGAAATTAATCGATGCGATAAATGCATTACATGGTAATTCAAACTTGAATTTCATTATATTTACTTCAAATTTAAATACTGTAATAGTCTGTTATTGTAAATTAAAAAAAATTATCATATATATTAATAAATGTAAAAAAAGGCCTAAAATTCGATTGAGCTTCATTAAATGAGTTGCGAATGCTGAAAAATATACCATTCATGTTAAAACATCACACCGATAAGTTAAATTGGATTTAATTCTAAAATTGTGACAATTTTGATTTGATGGTTGATATATTGACATTGTAAGTTTTACTCGAAGAGAAATTGAAACTTTTTATAAATTTTTTTAAAAGAAAATTTTCCTGCTCTGCTTTAAAATTACTTTAAACTAAAAATTAGCATATTCTGCTTGTATATGAAATATGAAAAAAGAAAGATTCATATTTAAAAAATAAATTAAATTAAATGGGTAGAATTTATTAAATATAAGTTTTAATCACGTAGGGCTTAAAACTATTGTATAGAAAAAGGATTAATATTATATTGATGTATATCAAAGAAATAGTTACCTTTTGAAATAAAATATCTTTGATGTTACTTCAGAAGCTACGAGGCTATATGACTAATTTTATATAATTTTTAATATACAAAACCTATTTATTATGTACAAAAGGTATTTATCAATTAAATTAAGCACATAAATTGTTCAAATCATTTATTATGTATACAAAAAAGATTAAGTGCGTATTGCATGTGATTTAATGGTAAATATGTCAACCATCTTGATTTAGGAACCTAGTTCAACGTTTGGGGAAAAATATTATAAACAGGATGTTACAAACTGTTTTTCAAAAAGGTAAAGGTAATTGAGGAGACATAAATAAGCAGACATTTCATAGCAAACAGTAATTTATTGGACAGCCAGATTTTCTTCAGACCTTATTAAAATATCGTGCACCATACTTTATATGGAACCAAAAATAGGAATTAAAATACTGAAAACTCTGTTGCTAAATGAAGTGAAAGCTCCGTCGTATAAGATTTGACAGCATGATCTGTGGTCTCCAAAATTTTATGGTCTATGAATTACCGTACAATTTCAAAATCTTATTTTAAATCTCCCCAAAAAAACAGTCAATTTTTCAAAAAGATTTTTAATTTCTTTTGAACTTACATTTCTAATAAATTTTGATTAATTTATACACGATAAGAAAGTAAAAGTAAATTGTGCATAAGAAAAATTGAGATGTAGTTTTTGTATGAATAAGCAAAATTTTAATAACGCATTCAGATTTATTAATTTTTTATGTAAGAGGGAACTCTCCCACGTTATCAACAAAATTTTTAATGTACGAAAATATCTAAGTATTCAACAGGGAATCCGTTTTCTATACATATTTTTAATATATGTCATACTGAAAAAAAAATCCCCCACAGATGAGTGGAGTTGGAAATCTAATTTACTATGAGGCAAACCTGTATCAAAATTGGATATTTATCCTTATTAACAAATAGCCAAAATTTTCAGAGGTTGAATGATTTTACAAATAATTAAAATCAAAAATTAGAAGTCATTTCCAACTTATTAATATCCAAGTGATATATTTGAACCGCACAGAAAGCATACATATTGGTTCTTTATCTGGGTAAAAAAAGTAATCAATTTCCTTTATGAATAAAACTGATAAGCTTCTGCTTTTCGCTTGAATACGCCATCATTAGATTTAATGAATAAAATTATCAGATGGTAGAATATGTCTAATATATGCATAAAAAAAGGTAACTTTAGTGGTATAACTATGATCAACTATGAGATGATAGACTAACAAAGGCTGAAGAAAGGAGATGAAAGAAGAAAAGAAAGGAGAGAAGTATTTGTTAGCAACATTTTTCCCATCATCAGCGTTAGCTCAGTGAAGAAATCGAGATCAGTCAATTAGAGCATTAATATGATAAAGTGAAAAGGTCAATATGATCTATTATCAGCTTGCTATCGATGTCATTGGTCCAGTCACTGTCATATAAATTGATCAATGACAAATAATTACGACACAAGCGAAATAATTTCCCACAAAATTGAGAAATTCAATGTTCAAAGTTAAATAATTTAAAGTAATTTCTTAATTGGAGATTCTTTTGTGGCATTTTAATGAACGATTAACTAATTAAAATATTTTTACGTTGCACAGACATCATTAGCTTTATAGCTTACTCGTATTTATCATTTTCTGGTTAAAATGTATAAATTTTAAATAATTTTAAATGTAACTTTCTCCAATTGGTTTATTTTAGTTGAACACAATAATTCTAGAGTTGTTTAGTCTGAAATAAGTGTAAATATACTTATAATTTTTTTAAAAAATAATTTATTTTTTACGTCTTCCTAAAATAAGTATAATTTATGAATTATTTTAAAATTCAATATATTTATAGCTTAAGATGCTCAGTGATTATATTCAGTATTCATATACGAGGGTTACTCTGAAATTTTTGAGATACGCGCAGACGAGAATTTACAAAATAAAAATAACGGTTTAATTTTAAAATAGAAAGTATTTTAACACAGAAGACTATTTTTTACGGTCTTACTTCCACTTGTTTAGCGTAGAATAAATTTTAAACAGAAGAGAAAATGGAGTTGACGCGAGAACAGTTTCGCGCTATGATTTTCTACGATTTTAAAGCAGGATTAAATCAAGAAGAATGCGTTCAACGGTTGCAATTAGCATTTGGTGATGAATCTCCAGCTCATGCTACTGTATTCAGATGGTTTAGAGAATTTAGAAGTGGTCGCAATTTTCTTCAGGATGAAGAACACACAGGAAGGCCACCGTTGGCAGTAATCCCGGATAAGAGGTCTGCCATACGAAAAATGTTAATGGATGATAATCGCTGTACCTATCAAATGATACAGAAGGAGCTTAACACTATATCCGCAGCCATACACAAAATCAATCATGAAGAATTACATAAAGTAATTTGCCGTTGGGTTCCCCATAATCTAACTGAGCACCAAAAAGAGGAGCGTGTCAGAATCAGCAAGGAAACTCTTAAATTACTAAATGATGATGGCCACAGCATCAGTTGTAAAACTATAACAGGTGATGAAACGTGCATACCGTTTTTTGACGTTCCAACACGTCAAGAAAGCAAAGTATGGGTCTTTGAAGATGATCCCACGCCGACAATGGTGACAGCCACTAATGTAAAGCTTTAGTAATTTGTGTATTTATTTTAAAAGTGGTTGATGTCTATAAATATATTCTGAAAAATATAGCGCAGTGCAAATATTTTATAGTATTCCAGTTTTTTTTATTCTGAGAATTTTTTCATACTCTACCAATGCGGAACCAAGCATAACGTGTTATGGGCCTCTGTAAACAAAATTAAATTGAAAATAAATTAAGTAATAAATATTTACTGTAAATTTCATTAACTTATGTGAGATAAACTAAAAAGAAAAAAAAACTGAGTTTAATTCAATATGGATAAGCTAAAAAATTAAAGCTATTATTTTCTGAATTGCATAAAATAATATTCAAATTATAACTTATCTTGAAAATGTAAGCTCTAAAATTTTGTAAGAGTAAAAGAATATTATAATATTAACGCTCTCGTGTTATATGCTTAAGTCAATGTATTTATAAACGAAGAAAATGTGTTAAATCAAATCAAAATTTTTAATGGTGATTTGCTCAATTTTGTTAATAAAATAGTTGTTTCTTGTTTCTGCATAATAGAATACAAATATACTTTAAATAAGTATAATTCAAAGGAATGGAAATATAAAAAGTTACAATTTTTTACGTTTATTGTTAAGGTTTTTTTTTTGTTTTATTATTTTTGTGCATTATTTAACACACTGTAATTCTCCGATTTTTGCCTTTTTTGCAATTGGAGTTTATTTTGCTAATGATGATTCAGAAAAGTTCTTTATCTTCATTAGATTTCAAAGATTCCTAACAGCACACAGAGTAATTTGACTTTGAGTTTCTTGTGGATACCGAGTTTCTGTGATAAATGATAATGGGATCAGATAAAGGATTCTTGTTCAATTTACTATTAGAAAGATACTACGGTATTTGCATATGTATAAGTTAAATTTCAGCCATTCATTACCACCCTTTTAAAGAGAATGATAAAATATTGGAACAGATTAATCAATATATTAAAAATTCAATCTCGTCTTTGTTAAAAAATATTAGATGCGTGTTTTTTGCACATTATATTTCATAAATTGTTGAGAAAATTGCTGTACATCTCTACATAATTCTTTTTTTTAGAGATTTCTGTATAGATAACAAGTATCTCAGGAACCTGAAGACTCTAAAACCCTTAAACAGATGAATGCGGATATAAAAAAATATTCATCACTCGTATCTCATTGTTCAACAATGGTTAAGATAGAACCTATGACTTTCATCTCGAATCGAGAACTTGCACTATTATTACAAGGATACGATGAAGATGGGTATGTCCTAAGATGGATATTCTGTTATATGTTTAGCTGAAATCTTTCGAGGGAATACTTTAAAGATTAACTGTTTACCTTTTGTGCAGAAAGTGAATAAATTTTTTGTCAAACATTACTTAAGGCAATTATATGAGAATAGTTTGAAACGCTATACAACATCATTAAATTATAAAATGATGCCCAACCTGTTTAGTTGTCAGCGTGCCTGACTGCGGATAGGGAGTCCTGGATTCGAATCCCGGTTTGGACATGGATATACTTTATTTCTTTCTCTCTCCTATCTAGGTCCTTTCCTTGTATAAATGGGTTATGAATGGCTTCCTACCCTATAAATGGGTACATATGGCATATGTGTACTAAAGAAGTCGGGTCCACAACAAATTGCGGTTCTGTTGAAAAAGTGGTGTAGCGCACTCCATGTTGCAAGCCTGACTGGCACTTGACAAAAAAAAAAAAAAAAAAAAAGTTGTAAAACTGTTTAGTTTACTATGTTTCTGAATACAATATTACCTTTTTTTTATAAATTTGTCTGTCCAGAACATTTATTAAGAATCAAATCTCTGTCAACTTAATAAACGCATTCCATTTAAAACTGATAGTACAATAAAAGTTATTGATGTCAAATATATTGAATTTGACTCCCACAAGATTCAATTTTTAAATAACTAAAAAATGATGAAGAAATTATTTACCGATCGTCATATTAGTTTTCCAACTTGTTCCTTATTCTTAAATTATCAAATGTTTTATAAAATACATTTCAGATATTACACAACGATTTTATTAATGTTGTATAAACATACATAAATATACATATAACGTGTTAATTAATAATTTGACACCAATACATTTCGCAACATATTTGTGTCAAATAAGTAATTTGTTTCAAAGAATCACAAAACAAAGTAAATCCATGTGCACATACATGGCTCAGAGTTGAGAATCTGATGGTGGTTGGTGTGTTTACCTCTGCAGTTGATGTTCCGTCTTGACAAGCTGGAAAATAGGCGAGAGTTGCCTCGGGTCACGTTAAGTCAAACAGAGGCATTTCTCCTTAAACAGCGGCAGATATTGCGAGAAGGGGAAGAAATGACAGAAAATGTGTCACCAAAAAGCAAATGACGGAAGCAGATGGACTGAACTTCAATTTTTATTTCTTACTGGAAAAATGACACTGCGAAATAATATTAAGAACGCAGCCTCGACGGATTCCAATTATGGTTCCAGTAAATTATTCAATTATTAACATGATTTATCAATATAAGCTCATATTATATTAAATTTTTAAATGTTTGTAAATATATGTATTTGTTGGGTAATTTCGTAGTATTAATTTACAAAGAGAATATATACTGTTTTTATACAATTATACAAGTTACTAACCACCATTTGACTTCTTGGTGTTATTTTTTCCGCTACACAATGCTAAAAATTAAACTTTTCTTGCCACATTTCTGTTTTGAAAAAAAAAAAAAAAGCAAACATTTGATTTACAATTTCCGCTTTTACGCAAACGAATATGCAATCACAATCTTTGTAATCAAACATGCAATTAAAAATATTCGTCCACACATTGAAAGCACATGAAAATACAACCAAAAACTCATTATTTTGACTGATATTAAAATTTAAATGACAATAAATTTCCAACAAGTTGTAATATTATTAATTAAATTCGATATGCTATGAATTATTTTGCAGTTTAAAAAGTTATACATCTTTTATTTATCATTCTATAAAGCATTGGGTAGTTTTATTTGCTTTTTAACTTTAAGAATCTGTGATATTAAAGATTTAAACATATTTAAATCATTTCGGTACTAAGCTTCAAAGCTCTGTGCAGAGATGATTAATGTTTACAAGCTAACTCCCAAATGCGTGACTTCAAGTTCTGAGATTCAAGATGTCACGAAAAAAGATATCTTTAAAATATAATTAAAAAAATTGAGGAAAAATCATATGATATTTAGTTTCCTTCTAATGAACTATTGAGTTAGAAATTTTTGTGTTTTCATTCAAGAAACGTAAAAGAACGAAAAACAAGGATTATTTTTTTATTCCTTCTAAATTTAAATAGTTAATCCAATATAAAAACACTCAATTTTTTAGTACTTAAAGACAATATATTATTGTTTTCTAATATCATAAGAATAATATTCCTGAATTATTCAATATTTTGGTATTTCTCATTCGGAAAACATTGCAAGCAATAAAAAGATATAAGGATTTCTGATTATTAATGAACTAGATTTCTGTATGTTCATTTTTTTGAAAAAAAATTTAATTACCTTATTTCGTTATTTAAATTAAAAACCACTTTTGATAAATGCATACATACTTAATCAGATTAAGTTCACACGAAATAAAGAATTTATTTGCTTGTTTAATTAGCCTTTCCTTTACTTAAAAATTTAACTGTTGTAAAACGATTAATTATTTCATTCTAGATTTTCATTCATATCTTTTTTCATAGCCATTAATAAATTTAAATAGATTCTTATCTAGAAATTATATGATTGCTTATGTTTAAAAAGAAAATTTCGTATCTTATAAATTTCCCTACGATTTTCTATATGCATAATTCTGAAAATTCAACTCTATAGGCAAAATCTTTGTCATAATGATTAAGTATAAATATACATACACTATTTAGACAGAAAATTCATCACAATCACGTTCAGAGGGGAGTGGGTTTGATATTTGACTCAAATAAATATATTTGTAATGAGGAAAAATTGTAAACATAAGTGTTTCATTAGTTTCCTATTTTAAATAAGTGTTTTATTAGTGTAGTTGGTGTTAAAAGAAGTATATCGCGATTGACCTTATCCATTGATGTAGTTCAAACTAATAAATTGACACAGACATTTTAACTATGTATGATTTAGTGGGGAAGCAACTCAGCAGAAACCTTTTTGCTTATTTAAAGGCACAATTGGTTTTATTAACTTTATTTAATATTTTATTTTGTATTTTGTGAACTTTTGTTTTCTTTATTTTCATCACTTTGATTTTAATTAAATTATGTGCATTTATTTTTGTATTTTAAATTTTTAACTTTGTGCTAGGGCTTTGTAAAAGATGTCATTAAAAATTTAATGTTTGGTGCAGAATGTCCTTTTTGAGCCTTGCGTCACGAAACCCAACAAACCAACCAACCATCAAAGTAATGAAATGGTGAATGGATTCATTGTCTTAAATCAGTTGAAATAAATATCAGGAATTAGCGAATTAAACCAAACAACTAATTGGTGAAATTAATTAAATTGACTAATTTTTATTTCTTCACCGTTTCAAGGAAGAAGAGCGTGAATAATAAACATGCACATAACTTAACATGATTGATCCTTTATATTTTTTTCTTCACTACAAAATTTTTAGAAATAACTATTAAAATCATGCTTATCATATTTTATGCAGCGGATATTTACGTATTTTACAACTTCCAGATATTAATTTACCCTTTAATCTTTAATTTATTCCTTTCCTGAAAAAGTACCTACTGAAAATGGAGCTAGGGAGTTTTCACTGATTCCTTCATTGTATTACGTTAATATTGCCAACTGGCCATGAAAAATTATGCTAAGTTACAGAAAGTAATGATGTTAAAAATGCTTCATCATTTTCTGCTAATAGATTATATACAGTTTGTGATGTTAAGTTCTGAATTATTTTTCTTGAATGTGTTAAAAATAGTATCTCCTTACGATACAATGAGATCCTTCAGGAAGTTCAATTTTTAAGGAATTTAATTTTATTCAGATTCAAAAATTGCTAAATTTTACAAAATATAGAATCCTAATTGCATTAAAAATTGATATGATAAACAAAAAGTAATCGGAATAAAACCTTATTACGTTTTCTTATAAAATATCATGTTTCGCGTATTCATGAATGCGCTCTTTAAAAATGAAAAGATTTTCTTTTTTAAAAAGATTCAGAAAACGTGGGTGGCAACAGTATAAACTTCAGATGGATTTATTTTCTAAAACAAATAAGTCAAAGAATATTCTGAAAACACAGCTTAATCCGATTAAGGAGGAATTCCGTAGCGGAAGAGAGAAAACAGATAGAACAAAAATCTTGATGCTTAGGATTAAAGAGTGTTCCAGGCTTTTTTATATTTTTTTATTTTTGGTTGCCCAGATATAAAATTCTAAAATATACTTTCATTCGACCATTCCTTTCTTGTCTTGTATATGCTTGCGTTTCTCTTGATCATATTTTTGTTGATGCACATATCATTTCATTTTCCAGACATGATTCTTTATTCTCATATCCTTTACAGTGTTTTATATCTGTGTGTTCTCTTTCGTACTTTAATAAGTAGTTTAAAAATGTCTTAGACAAATTTTAAAATAGCATTATATATTTCTGGCACAGAAAAATACTAAATTTTAAAAGAATTTCAAGTTATTGGAGCATATTATACTCTTCAAACTAGGTACTAGTATGATTTTTTTTTTATAAATAAATGTATAATTTTTTATGTTAAAGTAATGGTAAAGAATAATATTTTTGCATATATTTCAAAATAAGTCCTACTTTTTTATTTTCAAAAAGATACTGAGTCATTTTGCAGAAACCCAATCTTAACTGAGTATATGTGTAATTAAGACAGTATTAAACACGCTTACCAAACTATAGTTCTCTAGCTAAAGTTTGCAGTTAAATAACTAGTGAATTAGAGCTTTTGATTAAAAGTTTTTAATTGAAGTCCCTCCTCAAGTATGGATACCTATAGTGGTTAGAAATTCATTAAATTTTAGGTAAATCAGTCTTTATGTGAAAAAAAGGAAAAAACTCAGAGAAACAATCCAAATTAAAGTACTGGCATAGCATATCCATTTTTGGATTTTGTGCCATAAAACCAAACCAACCAACCAAATTGCAGATCTTGAATCGTATGAGACTTGTAACGATTACTTTTGTAAGCGGATAAACATGTATCTACAAAAATGCTGCGTTCAAATATATCTTTTAATTATCAAGTTATATGCAGACATAATATACATCAATAAAAATAAGTGATTGATTTTCATTTTTAATTATATTTAAATGTATGCTATGGAACTGTTGAGCTTTTCTAGAAAAGTACTATTATTATACAAAAATTGATTGAGGCAAAGATCAGTAACAGTATCATACGATCAGAAAGTCCTAAAAATGTATTTTTAGACAAGCTTTTAATGTGTCATATCAATAATTTAAAGTGTAATAAGCTTGATAGATTAGAGTATAATATGCAACTGTAGGAAGCAATCTCTTAAATTACACCAACAGACATACTTTTCATCCTACAAAAATAGGCAGGAAAAATGAATGTTAGGTATGTTAGGAATGTTATCAAAGAAGAATGTTACCAGAACGCACTTCAGTGTGGTACCAGAAAGCATGTTTTCTCAAAGTATATTGAATTACGCTACTAAAGTATGCTACTAAAACCAATTCCTAATTAATTCTAGGACTAAAATTCAAATATGATTGAAGAATCATAATACATTACTATGGATGTTAATGGGATATTATCTATGGAATTAGAATGAACTATTACTATCAAACGTAAACTGGGGTATTATTGATAATCTAGAACAACTAACCTTCATAAACTTAAGGAACGTTTGTGACAATATACAAGCTTCAAACAGCACTAATTTTTATAAAAGGATAATATTCCTTATTTTATCAAATATCTTTAGTAGGAATAAAAATTGGCTATTGCTTTATTTACTTATTTAAAACAAAAAAAATTAATAACAAGCAATTTTCGTAATTCTTAATATAAATAGGTGCAGATACATAATTAATTTCTTCTACGTAACAATTTTTAGCGTAAATTAATGGGAAATCTACATTTGTTTGTGTGTCAAATGTAAAACTTGAGGTCCGATTTTCGATGTAAATAACCAAATATTTATTCTACAGGTAGAAGGTAATCTCATTCTTTAATTATTGTTAAACAAAAAAAAGTATGTTTACTCAGATATGATGTAATTTAACCTTACACACACTAAATGTATCCACAATATTAAACTTAATAATTCTTGCTAAAACACAATAGAATTAAAATAAAATCAAGTTAAAGATTTTTGAAAAACTTGTAATTTTTTATTTGATAGTATTCGGTATATTATCTGATATTTGAAAACTTTTAAATAGTAATTATATATTTTTGAACAAAATTAATGATTTGAGATATGAAAACTATTTGCTATTTTGAATTTCAAAAGACAAAAATCAATAATTATTAGTGGTGTCAATTTCTTAAAATTGCTGAACCTGATATTTAAGATGTTTTTTTCTTAAAATAAAAAATACTCTTGTTGATCATCATTATCTAACTAATTATGTGGAGCATAAGTTACATGATAAATAAATATGAAAATAATTCAAGGAACAGAATTATCTTCATTCACCTAACAATGTTTGAAATTTACAATAACCAAACTGCATTTGTATAACTCCTAGGATCCATTTAATTTCGAGAGAACGAGAAGATATAGTTGTGATTCTTACCATAAAAAGTATTAACAAATTTTTTAATATACCAATCTTATTCATAGTAAATACTAATTAAATAAATTTATATGAATTAAATTAAGATTAAAATTAGTTCAAATTAATATTTAATAAATTTATATTAATTATATTTAAAGAATTTTTTACTTAAAAGCAAAGTTGAATTAAACTAAATGAAACGAAGAAATTAATTAAATTCAAATTAATTTTAATTAGAAATTAAACCAGTTTTAATTTTAATTAGATTTAAATGAATAAATATTTGAAGATATTAATTTAAAAGAGTGTCTGATGTCAACATGAATCGATGAATAATTTCTATCATAGAAGAGTTGGTGTGTGTTAATGTTCGGCATTATGAATCCATAATAAAAATATAATTTAAACTCATCGTCTTTTTAATATTTTTATTTTATAAACTAGTTTTACTGTCATAATAAGTTAACATACAGGTATACATCATAAAACATATTTTCAAAAAATTTTCAAACTCAGGATTAAAGGAATAGGGTTAAAAAAAATTGAGAAATATATGCGTAAACTATTTATATAAAAAGTTTTGCTCAATAAATCAGGAATCTTGATCCTTGATTTCGGAAATATTTTGTAGAACCGATAACTAAGCACTTAACACTATGGTCCTCTGTTCAACTGCTCGTGGGCTCGTTTCCTGCATTGAGCTCAGATGTTCATAGTGGCTTGGAGTTTAATTCAAACAATAGGACTTAATTCAATTAGTCCTAGTGTACAGAAAAGGAGAGTGAAAAATATATTGCCAAAATTGCCGAAGAGTTTTTTTTATGTATTATTAATTTTTCACGGTGATTCGAATAATCTAAAGAAGTGGTGCCTCTAATAGATATACTCATATAATACTATGTGATATTTTATTCTAAGGTAAATGAAATGCACAAAAAATGGTTTGATTTGTTATTTTTTTAACTTCGATTGTTTTGAATCTGAAGGAAAATTAAACTATTTCGTAATAATTTTCTAAATTGTAATTTTCAATTCATAAATAATAAATACAAATGCAACTTATCCTATTTTGAATTTGAATCATATAGCCAGTAACTATATTAATATTTAAAAAAATATTGGCATGTAGCTTCTAAATTTCTTGGAATCACTGATGAATAATATAAGATAAACTAATTTTAAAGATTTTAAAAATTTAAGGGAACTCGTTGTTTCTGTACCAATAAATAGTTTTGTAATCTGGTTTCCCAAGCGTTTAAGTAATGAAAATTTTCTTTTATTTTAAGTTAATGTTCTCTCAAGTTCCATATTTTTAAAAATATTAAAATCATATTTATTATACATATATTTTTCAAATTTTACACAACATTGACATTCATAAAACGTTTTAATGCATAGTGAGTATGAAAGTTTCTTTTCAAAGAATACATTTTTATGAAATCGGGAAATTTTAGGTTTTTAAAAAATGAGCTCATGATTCACAAGTTGAAAATTTTAAAAAATAAATATGTTTTAACGATAATCAACGTATTATTTCACATTTATTTTAATTTTTTATTACGCTTGCATTATTTCTAGATGATTGTTCAATTTAAAAAATAATGAAAATAGAATGTGTTAATATTTTCATATCAATATATAGGTTTTTTTTTTATATTATATATCAATAATAGTTCTTATTCTAGGAAAACATTTCTTATTTTGGCTAGAATAATTATAACCTTATTCTTACAATAAGCAATTTTATTTCAAATTTTAAATATTCCCAAATGATTATCATTTGCGCATAAAACTCTTATAAACATATGAATCTAAGAAAGCCTATAACCTTCTTCTAATATGGATTATTTGTTCTTCTCAGATATTTGTAGACATAATTTTCACTAATAATTAGTATTAATTGCATTCACAAATATCTGAAGAGAAAACAATCCTCCATATTCGTCAATCAATTAAGGAAATTTTTTCACAAATAACCAGAAAAATATAACACCCAACAACTTCCCTTTGATTTTAACTATAACAAGATTATTTTTATTTTATAAACAATCTACAGATAAAAACTAAAAGTTTGTTTTTGCTACATATGACACTTGGCGAAGTCAAGTACGCCTGTCTGGGGTTAGATGAAAGAAATCAGAAAGATCGTATTCCATTTTTGAACAGAGCACCCCCTCACGAGGATGGAAGTACAAATTGGCTCATAAATGGCATTACCACGTGGGTGTTCCAATTTAGAGATAGGAAACCAGAGAAGATACAAGACCTGGCTCCTAACGCCCCCAGAAGTATTAGTTTGGAATGGAAACATGGTGGACATTGCGACCATGACATATTTTACGTGCACCAGTTACCTTTAGTGAACACGACGGATCTTCTGATAACCAGGGATTTGATCTCACTACCTTCGCGAACAACGCTCTAACCAACCAGGCTATCGTTGCCGCACTAAATGTTTGATAATTTATTGCGATGAAATTTATGATACCAAATAAAAAAAGCTACCTTTATAAATAATTTCCTTCAATTTTCAATGTGCAACTCGGTTTTAAGAGTATGTATTTAAGTAGCAGAAACTCATCTATGATTAATTAACAATTAATTAACATCAGTAACTCCAAGATGGAAATAAATTCCACTAATTATTCAATAGAAGAACTGAATGGATTTCGATACATTTTCAGCTAAGAGATTTACGATTATAATTTTTCTATGCTTGAACAATATTAAAACTACAAAAATAAAATCTGTTTGTAATCACCGTGCTCTATGAATACTCATACCACACAACTGTTAAATCATGAATACTGTTAAATCAGGATTAGTGAAAGTATATAGAGCTTCTATCAACAGGATAATCTTTGGATGAATTTTAATTAAATACTACACCTTTCTGTTTCATGCAATCAAAGATAAAATAGGAATTTATAAATTCATCTTTCTTATTTCAAATTTATTTGGAATAGGAAGAAATTTAACATTTATTCCAAGAAAAAAATGATTAAAAGTAGGCAAAAATGTTGAAAAAAATAATCAGATTATTAAAATCTTAAATTAGTTTTGTTAAACTTGAAAAATATTTATAAAAAAAAAAATTAATTTTTTCATAACTTTTTTAAGCGTTGATTTTTTTTTATAATCTTGAAATTTAGATGAAAAAACTTTAAGAAACTGTTAAGAAATTAGAAATTATCCTCAAAATGACTTAATAGAATTTTTCTTTTCAGAATTTAAATAGAATTATTTTTATATCATCTTGAGAATATTTCTTTTTATTAAAACCGTAGAATAATACCTATTTATTATTCATAGAAAAAAGATATTATGAAGTAATTAAACTTTTAACATTCAATTAAGCTGTTATTTAGAGACAAAAGAAAGAAACAAACTTTTTTTCAAGAATAAAAAATTTTGAACATGCTGTAATAAGTCACATTTTTGTTTCAACTAGTAAAAAATGTCAAACAAAAGAATTTATTTTATCATGTTATGTTATCATGTATCATTGTTAATTTTAAATATTTTAATGCAAACATAATTCTCTTTGGGTTAATTGCCTTATGATTAATTCATACTCACAAAAATTATTCGAACAAGATCAACAATTTTAAACAAATTCAGAAACCCTGCAAATATTCTCATCAAAGCTATAAATCAAATCAATGAACTGAACCTTAAGAATTATAATATTTCATATTACGTACTAAGTTTTTAAATCCTAACATTAACTAAAAGTAACAATCAAAATTTTATTACCACTTTAAAATTTATAAATAAATAGGTTAAATTTATGCTCTTTTTATATTAGTTTGGGAAAAAAGTTATCCATTATTTTTTCGGTAGACGCCTGTAGTGATCGATATATCGTCAGGTATATATCAAACAATTTCAGATTTATACTCGTTAATAAGGTGACATTTGACACTAAAATATTTTCTTGCGGTTTTTTGTTTGATTAATTCAGTTACGAGTACAAGGTTTTAAAAATGGAAGACAACAAACAGAAAATTCGATACATTTTCGTTTTTCTCTTGTAACGGTGAAAAAGATATCCAGGTGGCTAAAATTGTGAAAGGTGTTTATCGTCCTATATAACGCTGTAACAACCAGTTACGCACAATTTTGGTTTCGTCGATTCCGTTTGGGTATTTGGATGTTAAAGATGCACCTCGTATGGATACAACATTGTCGAGAATGTCTATAA
>JAPDSC010009214.1:0-33896 GCA_026290005.1 Latrodectus geometricus | reverse complement strand
CTTGATTGAAAGACGTCTTTTAGAATTTTTAATCAATTGACAAATTATTTTATTATCCTATGTAACAGGTAGTTTCAATCACACTGAACATACTACCTTACAAAACTAAGCGAATTCTTGAAAAACATAAGAAAATAACAAGCACTTTTTTGAAACTTTAAGACAAAAGGCACTCAATTTTCAATCACTATATATCATTCAATTATTTATATCTGCCGCCAAAATAAAACTTGCATGTTGCATGTCTTGACTTAATTAACAGAAAATATTATTACAAGTCTCATACGTAAGAAAGTCTGTTTTGGAAATATTTAATGGAATATACATCAGAAACATAGATTAATAAACACAAATACATTTGTCAACATAATAGAATATGTCATATTTATAAAATTTTACCATCCAGTCCTGTGAGAGAGGGTGGGCAACATAGTCATGGCGGTTTTATTTAAATATCCAAGTGATAAATGACGAAATGCTTGAGTACGGCTGACAAATAACATATATTTGCATATTTAAACGGTTTCATTATAGTGTGCTGCTTATTTATTGTCATTTAAAATACAGTTTATTGGTTTGGTTGATATTAATGAAAGTATCTTACTCAAATCGCAATGAATCACGTATAAGATGTAAGTGTTAGTAGTTCAGTTAATTTTCTTGAAAACATTGAGAAAGGAAATTATTAATAATAATCTATTTGAAATGTTATCGCAATTTTCATCTTAAGTTTAAGTTGGATCTTTTAATAAATTGTACTTCATAAATAAAAAATTGTTCTCAAATAAACACAAGTTCTACATTCACTGGGCAAAAAAATTGTAAACAAAATTATATCTTTATATTTTGTTTGTTTAAGTTAAAATTATATCTTTATATTTATTGTAGTGTATTTTATAGTAAAGAAGCAGCTTTAATGGTATAATTATTTTATTAATAAAAGGACGACACAATTATTCACACATACATCGACATTATCGAACTGTTCTATTTGTAAACAATCTTAATCTCGAACTCAGAGAGTTCTGCTTAGCGCTCGTTCTTTTAGAATACTACATTCTCCCACACTTAAATTACGTAGTCCGATAGATAACGTGGTGCTTGTCGTGTCCTTGTTAATCTTCGAATAGGAGGACTTCGTAGAGCACCGGAACCATTAGAAACACCAGACACTGGTTTACCATAATTCTTCGTAATTCGATCTTCTGATGGCATAGAATCAAAATAATTTCCAGTAAGGATCGATTTCCTGGGATAAATGACATCAGGTTTTGGGGAAAATGTAATTCTTGGAATTTTAGGAACCTCAATTTTCCTCAATTGATTGATGTGTCTTTTTATAGTTTTCCCGTCATCGAGTTTTATTAAATAGTGTTATTTACCAATTCGTTGTTTAACGATACCAAATCTCCATGATTGTTTATTGTTGGCATAAGAACGTGATTGCACACGATCTCCCACACTTAAAATTCTGTGATTTGGAATAGTGGGTGAAATATATGTGTTTTTGAATCCCTTGCTTGGGGGACGTAATAAATGTAATTTAATTCGAATTTGGCGTCCAAGGTACAATTCTGAAGGAGTTTTTCCGGATTGTAATGGAGTTGCTCGATAACGAAATAAAATTTCTCTAACCTTCTCTGGTATTGAATTATTTTCATTAGACATTGACTTTAATTTCTGTTTAAGGGATTTTACATTTCGTTCAGCTAACCTGTTAGTTGCAGGATGACCTGGAGCTATTGTCTTATGAATAATTCCATTTTCCTTACAAAATTCTGTAAATTCGGTACATGTAAATATAGATGCGTTGTCAGATACAAAGACTTGATTCAATCCATGCATGCTGAAAATGTCTTTTAATAGTTTTATTGTTGAAATAGCTGTTGGAGAACTTTGTTGAATTTTAACTTCAGGCCATTTTGATCTTGCATCCATAACTATCAAAAAAGTTTATCCTAAAAAAGGCCCAGCGTAGTCAATATGTACTCGTTCAAAATTTGATGATGGCTCTTTCCAATGATGATTTGATATTTTTTTAGGATTATCTTTTACTTCTGCACAATTTTTACATTCTCGAACTAATTGCTCTATACCTCTATCGATGTTTTTCCAATAACAATATCTTCGGGCTAGATTCTTCATTTTGACTATTCCTAAATGAATGTGATGAAGTTCTTTTAATATTTCTGTTCGAAGTTTTTCAGGAATGCACACTCTATGTCGTTTAAAAATTACTCCATCTTGTAATGAATATTCATAATCATATTTGTTACCTGATGAAAGTTCTTGTTTTAGAACTGACATTTCTGGATCATTCTCTGTCTCTTTAGAAGTTGTCTCAAACTTAATGGAAGAAGTTGAAATTTGGTTAATAGTCTGGCAGTGAATAATATCATCGTCTTGTAAGATGTTTGGATCTTTTAATTTTAGTGATGCTCTTGAGAGGTAATTGACATTCTGAATTTCTTTACTTTTTCTATGTTGAACTTTATAATCATATTCACCAAGAAATGATGCATATCTTAGTAATAGGGATGATGTCATTGTAGGTATTTTGTTATCGTGATGAAAAATTCTATATAATGGGCGGTTATCAGTTATTAGAGTAAATTCTCTTCCATAGATGTAGTTATGAAATTTTTGAACTGTAAATTTGATGGCTAATGGCTCACGATCTAGTTGACGGTAATTTTGTTCAGAAATTGTTAGGGATCTAGATGCAAAGGCTACTGGTTTCTCAATACCATTTACTATGTGGGATAAAACTCCAGCGAAATTCAGTAAATCGAAAGATTGTTTAGGCAAAAGTGAAAATCCTGCTCCGGAATCAACTTCAAATTTTTGTATTTTCCCATCTATCTGCACATTAACCCAGAATTTTTCAGAATCAGTAGAAAATTTGAAAACATCAACCAGTTTAGTTCTATTAGAAAAGTTATTGACTGCATTAACATTTCAACAGACTGAATTTCACGTTCTTTTTTATTTTTCAGCAGTGTTGATAAACACACTTTTTGAACGTGTCCCTTTCGTTTACAAAGTGTACAGTATAATTTTGTTATGTCAGCACGACATTCTCGAGAAAGGTGATTTGAACGTCCGCATCGTAAGCATGTGTTATAAATAGCAAGCTCACGAAAATTTAATGTTGAAGAAAATCTATGTCGAGAATTTGACCTGTTTCGTTTTCGAGAAAAATCTCGGTTTACAACATTTGAGTGATTTGTTTTAACAATACTTCGAGTTCTTGAAATTTTATTAATTTCGTCTGATTTTCTACTAAAAGTGTGTTTCAATAATTCACGATTGTCTATTTTCGAAGCTTCTAAAGCTAAAGCTTGTTCAACAGCTACATCAAATGTTAAATTTGAAACCATTAAAAGTTTCTCTCGAATAAAGTCATCTTTTAGTCCTCTAATAAACTGTGCTCTTAAAAATAAATTTGCAACTGATTTTTCACATTCACAATTAAAATCACAAGTTGAAGTAAATTTTCGTAATGCAGCAACATAATCAGAAACAGTTTCGTTTTCGTTTTGAAATCGAGATAGAAATCTGTGTTGTTCGATAATAACATTAGGTTTGAGTGTTTTTCAAGAACAGAAATTATTTCATCATACGACAAATCATTAGGAAGTTTAGGAGCAATTAAAGAACACAGAAAATTATAATGTTTAGATCCAATGCAGTTCAGTAATATTTTCGCACACAACTCTTTATCTTCGATAACATTTTTGATTTGTAAATAATTTTGAAATCTCTGTTTATACTGCAAAAATGTTTCTGTTGAAGAATTAAAACATACAAAATTTGATAAAAATGTTATCGTACCTTTCTTGATGATCTGGAATATCCTTATAGAATACTACATCAAATGTATTTCTACTGCTGTTAAATCTATAAAATTAGAACAACCATCTGTTGCTTTATTAAATAATGTGTAGATATTTTCTACAAATGATCGTTTTCTTAACATCGTCTATAATCTTAAAACCTGACTTAAGCAAAGTCTGCAGAATTCAAGCTGTTTTGCGCTTACCTCACTCTTCTCAAGGTAGTTATCAATAACTGATGGTTGATATCTTCATAATATCTGTTCTTAGTAAACTAAATTAGAAAATTTGAAATTGGATTATTCGTCAAATGTAGTATAAACTAAAAATTAAATGTGCAGTTTAAAAACAAACAGTGGCTGAAAGAAAAAGGAGTGCTTTATAAGAATAGAGATATTTTAAGTATATGAACTATATGCTTAAACTTAACGTCTAGTTAATCTCGATCTAAAAAACTCTGTTTATATATTTATACACATAAATACAAATCCATTAATTATACCTAAAATAATCCAAAAATACACAATATTACAAAAGCAGAGTGAGATGAAGCAGAATAAGAAAATCAAAGGTTAAAATATACAGTTGAAATGTGACGTTCTTTAGACTTACTCTTCTTTTTTTAATATCTAATTGCTAACTTCGTTCGATTTATATAAGAAAACTGTTATTGATAAAATAGCAAGAGTAACGCAAATGTTTTTGTCAAAATTATGGAAGCTTTTAATATAGTTATAGAATTATCTTCAAAATGTTATTTAAAAACTTTTTATTTAATATTTAATCTAATTTTCACAGAAGACATAGTTTTTAAATACTTTTCTCAATATCTACGTATAAAAACATGCATAAATCTAGAAAATCTTTTACAGAGTTAAAAAAAAGAAAACAATATAAATGAGCATCCCTCTTTTGTTTTAGAATCGTCTTAATAGTTTTAGTCTATTGCTACATTAGTTCAAATAAGGTGATACGGAAAAAGCGTGTATAAGCAAAAAAAATTAAACAATCTAGTAGAAAAACAAACAATGCCTGAAAAAAAAGAAAGTGCATATAAATAAAGATTTTTTTTAAATAACTGTCAACAATTTTTTTAACATTAACTTCTAGTTACTCAGGATTGAAAAATGCCTATTTGAATTTATACACATAATCAAATCCATTTACGATAAAAAAAAAATCATAAAAGTACGCAACTGCACAGAACATGAATTAAAATTATAAATGTATTTACTGAAGATAAGTGGAATCAGGTGTACATAAAAACTCATACAATAACTCCTAGTTTTGTGGGAATTATCAAGTAATTTACATAGAAGTAGTTTTTATTTTTATATTCGAGATATGTGTAAAGATAATATTCTTCTGACATATAAAAATTAAAATACATAACAAAAATACATTAAATAAATAGGAAAAAAATAAAATATTTTTTTTTTTTTTTAGATTTAATCAAATCTATTTCTATGAAACAGAAAACATGGATAGATTCACTACATCTAAATTTCAAAAATTTGTATAAATCAATGATTTCTTTCTGAGTTTCGACTACAATTTTTGCAAGTTTATGTAGAGTAACAGCATAATGTTATGTGGGGCATTCTCAGCAGATTTTCAATTTTATGAATAAATAATTTGTCCTAAAATAGAATGAAATTGCGAATGTCAATTAGCCATTATAAATCAAAAGTAACTATAAATAAGGTCGTTTATAACTTGGATATTTTAACTATATTCTTCATTATTCTGTGCCTCAAACCCACTCTGTGTGATTGCATATTTGTATTGTTATAATTTTTCTTTTTTTAATTAATGTTCTCTTTTCGTGTATGATCCATTCTTTTTCAGTATCAATCTATTTTAATTTGCCAAAATCAATCTATTTGTTCTGTCTTAACAGGGAAAATACTTTGTTGTTACAACATCGATAAACACTGCAATTTAGGATAGTATTTTCCTTACGACATTAATAGCTTTATAATTATAACCGTAAGAGATAAAATTATTGATACTTAGAAACTTAAATGATCAAAGGAGAAAATCTATTTCATTACATTCATTATACTTTGACAAGACTATAGTAAAGCTTGAAGACTATTGTCCTCAATTAAACCAAATTTCTATATTCAATCGAGAAAACATGATATGTTTGCATAATCTTTTTCAATATTTAATATCAGCAAATTAAAATAAATACATCGGCTTGTCAAAATAAATCCATTCGGCTATTTTCACATTTTTCAATTACAGAGATAAGTCTTTGTGTGTTTGCTAATTTATATTATTTTTATATGAGTATATTGGTAAAAAATATCTTACAAAAGAAAATATATAATAAACAAGTTTTATAAAACAACATTAAAACTTTAGTGAAAGCTGTAAATACAAAGAATATTTAAAAAATTTCTTATAAGTAATTTCATTTTTCAGGGCAATATTTTCTAAAATATTAACGAAAGTTTTAATTTTTTAACATATACAAATGACATGTTAAAAAAAAATTAGTTATAAAATTGAAAAAAGACTGGGAAAATTAAGAACGCACCACCCTATGGCCGGAAATTTTAATATAATCTGACATTTTCTTTGGATTTTTAAATAAAAACTGTATTTTAAAATAATATTTTGTAGAGGTTCCTTTACTTAATTGGGGTTTTACTTTAATAATCTTGTTTCATTGCATTATACTCAATAATTTTCACAAAAACCTGTGTTATACATATTTATTCTATGTGAATACTTATTTTCTAATTTAACGAAATGCAATTGTGAATGTTAACTTGCCTGCATCAAAACACAGAAGTAAATCTAAATAACGTAACTTATCATTTGGATAATCTTTACACTGTCTCCGTCTCTTTCCTTGCGATCAGTAAGTTTGCAATGTCATAGAAAAGAGTATCTAAATACTAAATGTATACATTGGTTATTTATAGCATTGCCATTTTAAATACTCTCTTCTATTCTTGTAAGCAGTGTTTGATTTTATATTATGTTATGTATTTGTTTTGTTTAATACACATGCCATTACTCATAATCCATTTTGAAAATCAAAATATCATTGTTACAATTTAGTATAAATAGACATTTGTAAAAGCAGTCTCAGCTATCGTATCTGAGAAATACGAGGAAAATATTGCGTGGGTTGTAAAATTCACTCAATGTATGGATCTCACCTCTTACGCCTACATCTCATTTTTAGAAAAATTCCACTTTAATGTAAAACCCACGTAAAAAAGTAAGATTCAGACGGTTGCATTAACCCTCACTTCATAAATAATAGCAGTTGATGCAAAAACAACCACTACCTTTAAAAAAAAAGCAAATGTATTTTTATAATGCAATAAACTCTTTCACCGGGTGTCAAATAGAAGTCAATATAAACCTTTATACTATATTTTTGTATTCGCATACTGGTAAACAGAAACCACCTGTAAAAATTAAAAAAATGAATTTTTAAAATCCCTTTGAATATTAACCGAAGGCTGTGATACCAATTTCTCAATGTTTATCGAAATCAATGCTAATGTTTATATTTAATGAGTCTACTTTCATTATTTTTAGTCCAATGTTCAGGACCAAATCGATTTTCATTATTTAGACAACGAACCTAAGGTAAATACATTTTTCATTTTCACAACAAAATGAACTTGAAGTAGTTTTGTAAGCTTAATAAAACGTTGTAAGCATCAATCTAACATCACAGTGTTGAATATTTGTTCACACAAGAGCTTTAGAAGACACAATGAATTTTCTTTTTGACTGTTTTCCAAACTATATAACTAAGAAACTTATCAAGAAGAAGACTTGTTACACGTATCGATACACCATTTCGAATCTTTTAAAATATTCCCTTTCCTTTCGAATCAGAGAGTAAATATCTTGTTGGAAACACCATGCAAATTCTTTTTTTTTTTACAAAGTATCATTGCAAAAATAAGGTGAAAGTATTTTCAGGCGGTGTCTCTAGTACAAATAAAATGTTGTCTCATTGTAGCAGATGGATAAATGTTGATGGAATGTCAAAAGAACGAGTATCCATTTCTAGGAGATTTTTCTCATGCGTACGCAGGAAGATTTCCACGTATTCTAGTAGGTTAAAGATTAACCGGTTCATGACTGTAGACTGATAATGAATTAGTACCATAATTTACTTTTCACTTCTACATTTAATTGGTAATTTAAAAAATAAACTAATGTATTTCTTTATTAGCTTAACGGGAATGCAGGCAGTTTGTATTGCTTTTTAAGTTATATTAATGTCGTCAGCAAAATAATAGCTAACATTGCAGCGTTTCTTGAACGTTGTAACTACAAGCATTTTCTCAGCGATGACGGCAACACAAAGTATGTTTTCAACAAATTAAAATACAATACTTTAAATGCATTCTAATCGCAAACACATTTATAAACGATTACACAAAAATGCACTACAGTACAGATTTATGCAAGCACTTAGAGTGACATGGAGGCAGAATGATGAAGATAAAAATTAAAATATCCAAATTATGAGTGAAGTAATTTAGAGTTTCTGCTGACTGGATAAAGGCTAATTAACTTCCGTTTTTACATTTCCTTTTAAGAGAAATAAGAAAGATATTTTGTTCAATATAATCGAAAACCCAAATGAATTCAAAAATGAAATTAATTAAAGAAACTTCTTTAAAAATACTATTTGCAAGTGCCGTTTTGATGAAGTATTTAATATGATTTATAACTAAAGATATTGTAAGAAATTTCCTCAATTTTATATAACAGCTATAAGAACATAGAAAAGCATACAATATTTTAGAAATGTGTTGTTATATCGAAGTATGAAAATAAAATAAAATGAACCCATATCAATTTCTTTGAATTCTAGGATTAAATTTATTCTATTGTTTTTTTATTTCTAATCACGAAGATCTTTGAGCAAGTAAGCACATCAGCCAATTTGTAGCAACAAGGCCTGAAACTGCTACTCATTTTATCGTTACATTCTGGGCACCTGTAAACCAAGTCACGGAGGTACGAGTAGCATCACCCACGCCACACCTCCACAAACCTTTTTATAGGGCAGACCACATTCTTCCATCATCTGAGGAAAGGACAAGAAACAGAGAGAGAGAGAGAAAGTACATACCTGCGCAAGCCAGGATTCAAACCCAGGTCCTCCCCTTCCGTAGTCAGTTACGCTAACCACTAGACAGGTTGGGCGGCCTATTGCTGTAAAATGTCCAAAAAAGTAATGTATGCATTTGGAGTTTAATTGTACTTTATCAAAACTTGCAACGAGCTTAGATATCAAAATTTACAAAAGAGATAAGGACTCTCTTTCTCAGTCTTTAATGTTAATTTTATTAAATGTGAAATTAATAATTACGGAATATCTTCTTTTGATCTTTTAATTCCCTTAAAACCACATTTTCAGATTGTGAAACTATTAAGTTCATCAGCCAAACGAAATTCTACTTTCATTGTCTAACAGAGAACGACATCAAAGGAGCTGGAGAGGAAACAAAAAATTTTATTGTATAGTTAATTCAAAAACAATTCTTCGTGGTAATAGTGTTTGAAATATAAAAGAAAGGAAATGCATAAAAATTGTAATTAATTGAGGCAAGGGACATGAAGAAATAAAATTGTAGACATTTAAAAATGACAACCGAAAGCCACTGTAAAAGTTTAAAACAGTTTTAAATCTACGGGTACTTTTTCCACTGAGATGGATGGGTGCTCCAGTGCAATAAAAAATGCTTTCTTTTGTATTTTTCGGAAGGCAGTCTGACATTTTCGTTCATTCTCTGGTAGTCAAGTTTTGGACTAAATTTATTATCAAAATGTTAAAAATAGAAGAAGTGAGAGAAGAGAAGGAGTCAAAAAAAAGTTAAGGATTTGAACAGGGAAAAATATAAAGCATACCTTTAAAGATGGTATATAAACAGAGAAGGAGAGAGAGAAGAGAGTGAGCTACCAGATGTAATGAAAATAGTGAGAGCCAACAGCTTCGACACGGGTCCTTCTTCTTATATAAAACGTCTTTTTAATCTCTTATTCGTGATGCAGGCCACATTTTTTCCTGAGTATATTTTAAAAAATCTTGCATAATAGCATAAAAAATAAACAAGAGTACTTTACGCTCAATATAAATATTTAGAATTTAATAATTCATTACAATTTTCTTATTTTTATCTTAGTATTTCTGATTTGTTCTCTCAACTCTTCAGTAATTCTCTGCCAACCTTCGTAAGCTTAGTGGTTTCTTTTATACCAGCACAGCATCCATAATCAGAAAATTTTAAAAGCTTACGTGTCAATTTGACTGAAGCAGTTGAGAATCAAAGTAACCATAAGATACTCTCAACAATACACTTATGAAATGACGGAAGTAATTTTAATCTGAAAATATAACCAGAAAAAAAAACCAATGAGATATTACATACATATGTAAAGGTATTATCTGACAGTTAGTGCAATATTTAAAATTCCATATAATAATTCTTGTACACAATTATTGTTCATTGCATTAATGTCCTTATTTTTTGCATTAATGTCCTTATTTTTTTGATTTCATGACACATTTCCACGCTAAAACTGTTCATAATACAGATGTTTATTCATATTATTTCAGATGTTATAATGAAATATAAAACTAATCAATAAACCCAAAATAGTATTTGTGAACACAGTCTGCTTTTAATATTTAATGAAATTTTAATAACTGATTTTAATTTTAATTTTTTGAATTTGGTTCTGATTACCAGTGTACGGATATAAAAAAAATATTTTAGAATATTTAAATTGTCAAAGCCTAATGTGTTTTGCAATTACTGCTAATAAACAAGGTATATTGTCAAGACATCCGATGCTTACTCCTACGTATCTGTGTGCATTTTCATCAAGCTTCACGATGTTGTTTTGTTAACTAGTGTAAAGCCTGGACTATAGCCCTTAAACGTGAGCTAAGCGATATGTGCTGTTTACACTCAACGTGGAATTTTTCAAAAAATGTTAGTTGAAAACTGCCAAGTTTCTGAAGAAAGGAATATGAGAGAAATGGCTTGTATTAATGAAAATGAATAATAGTGTATAATTCCCTATGAAAACAAACTGTTTCTAAGAGAAACGGAGAATTTCCTAAAAATGGCGACTTCTTAAATATCCAAACTATAAATTTAATATTACTTTCTGGCTGTTCTTCATAATAATATAACATACTTTCACTACGCAGAGAAAGAGATGGAGCCAGAATAAAGAAGAGGTTTACATTATTAAGTGACGTAATTTAGAGTTAGTCCTGTTTGGATGCTGCCACACTATCATTCGCAATTTCATTTGATTTTACGTAAAATAAATTATTCTTATATAAAATGTATAAAACAGATTCCATTCGAAGTTATCAGAGATAATAGAATAAAACTGGATTATTACAATGAAACACAAAATTAATTAAACAAACCTCTTCAAAATATTACTGGAAAATACAGATTTCATTTAATAATTCAAATGAAATATCACGTTATTTTAGAATTTCTAGTTATAGTGTGATACAATTTTGCCATTTGCAATGGCTTTCGAGTTTTCGTGAAAGCTTTATTCCTAAGATGATATGTATGACAAATAAAAGTTTTGTTCATATTTTTCAAAACATTACTCTTAAAAGGCAAATTACTAACTGGAAACATTAAAGTATTCTTTGTATTCACTGCTTTCATTTAAGTTTGAATGGTATTTTAACACAGATTTTTATTACATATTTTCTTGAATATATGTGTGAGTTATTGTTT
Organism: Latrodectus geometricus; assembly: GCA_026290005.1. Lineage (NCBI taxonomy): Eukaryota > Metazoa > Arthropoda > Arachnida > Araneae > Theridiidae > Latrodectus > Latrodectus geometricus. The sequence continues at coordinate 22,294 of JAPDSC010009214.1, read as the reverse complement.
ACTAATATACATACATAAAAATAATACAAATTAGTAGACATACACAAAGAATTTTCTTACTAAATGAAAAATATGAAAATAGTTGACAGGATGAAATTTCTTTAAACCGAAGAAAATTTGGAATCAGCTGATTTTAACTGGAGAAAAGATTTAGGCAAACATCTCAAACTTAAATATTCTTGGAAATAGAAATTTACTTTTATCTGCAATTGAATTTAATCTCTAAAATAGCCTTGTTAAACACTAGCTAAGTAATGAAAAGGTCACATTCTCGATTGATCATTTTGCGTTTTTGATCTATTGATCATTTTCCTCACTATTCTGAGCATGGAATTGTCGATAAATAATAGGCTACTACCGAATACCAGTTTGTAGTAAGCAAAAACAGTCATATTGTATTAAAAAATGAATATTATGTGAAATTGCATGTATTAACTAAAACGAAAAACAGTATTTGAGAAAAAGGACTGTCATATAAAAATAGCGAAACTTTTGGAAAATCCAACTAATAATTTATTATTAACTCTTAGTTACTCTTGATTACAAATTTACTGTGCGTAGAGAGATAGAGATTAAGGCAGATAATAGAAGAAAATTTTAGTTACTCCTGATTGGATGCTAATACATGAAATTTTATTATTTTATTTCATTTTAAAAGAAATCAATTATTCATAGATTAAATGAATAACAGATATTTTATTAGAAATTGTAGAAAAACATGGAATGAAATATGTATAAATTATATCATAATAATCTTCAAAATATTACTTGCAAAACATTTAAAAAAGGAAAGAAATATGTTTGATTAGAAATTCTAGTCATAGAGTGATGCAGCATTGCCATTGGTAATTCTTATCAAGTTTATGGCAAATTTTTATTCCTAAGGTGACATATATAACAGTTTTTTGTTTTGTTAGTGATTTTGAAAATATTACACTGAAAAGGAAGCTATTAATGGGAAAAATTAAAATATTCTTTGTATTACCAACTTTCATTTAAGATTGAATTGCATCTTAAAGCAACCTTATTATTATACAATTTCTTGAATATGTGTGTGGGATAAAGTAGACACACACAAACATATAAGTAGACACACACAAACAATCTTCTTACTAAATAAAAACTGTGAAAATAGTTAACAAAATGAAATTTTATGAAACCGAAAAATTTTTAGAATCAGCAACTATTAATTATAGAATATTTTATGCAAGCATCTCAAGCTTGAATATGCTTGGCAATAGAAATTTACTTATATCTGGCAATTGTATTTAATCTCTAATATAACCTTGTTAAACATTAACTAATCAATCATATTCTCTATTGATCATTTTGAGTATGTATTTATAGTATAGGTATTTTTTCATATATTTTTTACTTATAGCATTATTTTATTTACCAGTATACGGACATTGACTATGTCGGTATTTTCTTCAAGAAAACGCATTCATGAAATGAGCTACTTTCATTAAACATCATCTAAACAAAGAGTTGTGTTTATACTCAACATACGATTTCCTCAATTTTCTCAGCATGGAATTGTCAAATTAAAGTAGGCAACTACAAATACCCGTTTCTAGTAAACAAAAAAAGACTGATATTGTACTTAAAAAATGAGTTATGTGAAATGTCATGTATTAATTAAAACGGAAAACAGTACCTCAGAAAAATGGACTGCGTCATGAAAATTTAACATCAACCGTCAATTAACATAGAGGAATATTAATCAAACAATTAAAGCTTTCTGTTGCATCGCTGTAGGACCAAAATGTTACATGTTGTGGCTTTGTTTACCAGCATACAAAATGGAGCTAAAAAATGCAATTTGTATGCTCTGCATACGATATTCCTGTCGGTCCTCAGAGTGGAAATTTCAAAAAAGTTGATAGTTGGTAACTGTCAAATGTCTTTTTCTAAAAATTAAAAGAGAGGAATTGAGTTTAAAAAATGGATTATGCGAAAATGCATATATTAATAAAAGCGAAGATTCCCTATAAAAACAAACACTTTCTAAGAGGAACGGAATCATTATAATATCTATTTTTTGAAGTACCAACTGTTATATTTAATATTAACTTTTAGTTACTCTTGAGAATAAGATTACAAATTCACTCCATGAAGAAAGTGATACTGAGACAATAAAGAAGAAAATAGCAAGTTCTTAAATATCCAAACTATACATTTAATATTACTGTTATTCTTAATTATGACAAAACCTAATCTGAGAAAGATTTGGAGTCAGAGTAACGAATAGGATTTTATTATTACATTATTATATTTATTATTTTAAGTTACGTTATAAAAAGTTACTCCTGTGTGGATGCTGGCACACTATCATTCGCAATTTCATTTGATTTTATGTGGAATCAATTATTCATAGATTAAATTTATTACACAAACTTGAGAAAGATACAATAAAGTGAAAGAATAGCAATTAAAAGTTCGTAAATAAAACCCAATTTTCAATCCACATGTGGATTTCCTTCATACATTCGAATTTTCCATTGAATTGCTACCTGATTTCTCCCCATTTATTTGATAAGGAAATACATTACTTTATATTTTAAATTTGAAATTAAATATATAACTGAAAAGTGAAATGTGATACTAAATCAATATCACTATACAGTGATGAATCTGAATATCTTTAGCCTTCTAGGAAAAGTGGAAATCTCTCATGATGCTAGTTGAAATATCTCTTAATAATGGATATTTTACTATTTGACTTTAAAAGGACACCAATCCTTTTGCTTCTATAAAACAATATTTTATTTGCACAAGTGACTATGGCTGAAAAACATTTCACCTTATTTTTCCAACGATCCTTTGTACGAAAAATAGCATTCTTTGTTTTTCCAACAATTTATTTGTCGTCTGATTAAAAATGAATGGTGGCATTTAAAAATTATTCGAAATCATGTGTCGATAATTGTAACAACTCTACTTCTGGATAAGTTTCTGAGGTCTACAGTTTTGAAAGCAGTCAGAAATGAATGACCAGTATCTCGTAAAGCATTTCTGTGGACAAAATATACCACAATATGATGTTGGGTTGATGCTTAATACGTCAGTAAAATAACTATTTCAAATTCTTTTTGTTGCGGAAATGAAAAATATATTTACTTTCAGTTTTAGTTGCGTAAATAATGAAAATCACTTTGGTCATGAATGCTTGACTAAAACTTATCAGTATAGAATCATTCAATATGAACAACTAGCATTGTTATTGATTGACTTTGAGAAATTAATACGTAGAGAGCTTAGATGTTATCGAGAGTCCATATATTTTTATTAAATAAGAATACATTGATCGATAAACGAAAGATTTTTTCGAAAATTAATAATGTACAATATATAAATTAACCTGTACCGGACTAAGTCTTCAGAAATACTCTTATCCAATCATATGGTTAAACGAAATCAAAATTAATTTTTTTAATATCCAATCCTTATTAGAATATAATGATTATTACAAATTTTCTTGAATTGTTATCTTTCTATATTTTTATTACTAAGCTGTGTAAAAGATATTTGTTTTATTGATATTATTGAAATTCAAGATTCATGAATTACTCCAAAATAGTCCTTGTTACCAAAGCCTTTGTTTAAATATTTATATAACATTCGATCGGATTTTAAAAATTTATTTTTTTATATCTAAACAATATTCTATTTACCAGTATAAGGATACAAATAAATAATATAAAATGTTATAGAAACGCCAAATCTTTAGCCGGTGAAAATACAATATAAATAGATTTATGATAAATGGATAAGTTAAAGCGGTGGATGATTATGCATCTACTGCTGTTACATATGAAAGAGTTAATACCTCTAGCTGAAGAATATTTCTTCTTTTCTGTAAGTAATGTCTTCAAGCAAACTCTTTATGAATTAGGCTACAGCCTTTAAACGTTATTTAAACAATGTTTGATATTTACACCACATAAGATTTACTCGTTTTTGACAGCTTACAATTTTCAATATGTGACTATTGTCAACTACCAAATGCCAGTTTCTACTTAGTATTTGTTATCACAGCCTTCGGTTAAATATTTATATAATATTCAATGGGAATTTAACAATTTAGTTTTTCCTTTCGAAACATCATTCTATTTACCAATATACGGATATAAAAAATTATATAAAACTTTGTAGGAACATCACTTCCTCACCCGTAGAAAAAAGGTTTTTTGGTCATTTTTCAAAGCGGTGGATGTTTTTTCGTCTGCTGCTAGTAAACATGAAGTAGATAATATACAGCCAAATGCAGCTTTTTTCTACGTCTCTGTAGGTATTTTCTTTAACAATATACTCTCTTAAATATACTCTATAAAATCAAACGGTGCCCAAGAAATAAAGACTGTTTCTTAAAAATGTCGACTCTTTAAAAATCCAACTAATATAATCTATGCAGTAAAATTATGTAAAAATAATACAAATTAGTAGACAAACACAAATAATATTCTTATTAAATGAAAAATGTGAAAATACTTGACGGGATGGAATTTTTTCATACCAAAGAAATTTTTGCCATTAATAATAAAAAAAGTTAATGCGAGAGCATCTCAAACTTAAATATGCTAGTGGAAATAGAATTTTACTCTAAACGCGGCTATTATACTTCAAGTTCTACTATAACCATGTTTAACTTCATGTAAGTAATGTGAAAAGATCTCACTCTCTGCTGATCATTTTAAGTATATATTACAAGTATATTTTTACATATATTTTATTATTCAAATATTTATTTTGATAGTTTTATTATATTTAGATATTTTAATAATTTTAGGTATTTTTAAGAATAAGTACACTTTAAAGGTTATTAAAATTCTAATTTAAGTAGCATATAAATGTATATATATATTTATATTTAAGTTTTAATAATATTGAGAATTTACTTATATTTGAAAATAAATAATATATTTTTTTACTTAAAATAAAGTTTAAATAAATGCTTTTATACCAATTAAAATTTTAATAAGTAATTAGTTTTTATTATGAAACATAATAAGGTGATAAATTGAAATTTATTAGTTATTTTTTTAAATAATTAATGTAACATTTATTAGTTATCTGTTAAAATCAATGTAATAACTTTTATAATAAAACATAACAAAAATAATTATTATCTATATAATTAGAAATTTCTTAATTTAAAATATAATATAGTTTAAAAATTAAAAGTTTATTGTTAATTACAAACCTCCAACTCCATTTTAATTTATTCTACCTTTTTCAAACAAATGTATGTTTGAAAAAGGTACATTTAACAGTTTTAGTTGGGTAAATAATGAAAATCACTTTGGTCATGAATGCTTGACTAAAACTAATCAAGATAGACTTATTCAATATGAACAACTAGCATTATTATTGATTGATTTTGAGAAATTAAAAAGTAGACAGCTTAGATGTTATTGAGAGTCCAGAAGGGCTACTAAATAAGAATACATTCATCGACAAACAAAAGATTTCTTCGAAAATAAATAATGTACCATATATAAAGTAACCTGTACCGGAATAAGTCTTCAGAAATACTCTTGTCGAATCATATCGTTAAATAAAATCAAAAATAATTTTTTAATATCCAATCCTTATTGGAATATAATAATAGTTACAAATTTTCTTGAATTGATATCTTTCTATCTTTTCGTTACTAAGCTGTGTATAAGGTATTTGTTTTATTGATATTATGGATGATATCAAAGTGAAATAAAAAAAATAATGAACAACTCCAAAATAGTACTTGTTACCAAAGCCTCGTTGAAATATTTATATAATATACAATCGGATTTTAAAATTGTTTTTTTAAATTTCTAAACAAGATTGTATTTACAAGTATACGGATATAAAAAAATAATATAAAATGTTATAAAAACGTCGATTCCTTACCGGGTGAAAATATAATATAAATAGGTTTATAATGTTTGCTTAAGATAAAGCGGTGGATGGTTTTGCGTCTACTGATGTTAGATATGAAATAGTTAATACCCCTAACTAAACAAAAATTCTGCTTTTATGTAGGTAATGCCTTCAAGCAAACTCTTTTACCAATTAGGATACAACCTTCAAACGTGATTTAAACAATGTTTGCTATGTACACCACATAAGATTTCTTCGTTTTTGACAGCGTGCAATTTTCAATATATGATTATTGTCAAGTACCAAATGCCAATTTCTAGTAAATAAAAATGGTGTTATTTTTTCAATATATGGCTTAAATAAAAATTGCAAGTATTAACTGAAAAGGAAAACAGTACACTACTCCGTATAACAATAAGCAGTTAAAAAAGGACAGTGTCATCAAGATGGCGACATCTTAAAAAATCCAATCAATACATCTAACTTACAAGCAACTCTTGTTTAATGCATTACAAATTTACTCCACGCAGAGAATGAGATTGAGAGAGAATTTTACTAACAAGTTACGCTACTTAGAATTACTCCAAATAGGATACTTGAAAATTAACATTCGCAATTTTAATTTATTTGCTTTTATTTAATAAAAAAAGAAGAAAGTTTTGAAGCATTATCTAAAAATGTAATTATACTAACAATAAAACAAAAATTATACAGATAATTATTGTTGTAAACTAAATGAATAGAAGGAAAAAGATTGAAGCGGTAGATTAATTTCATTCTATTGCTATGGAAATTGAAATAAGATAATGCAACAATACGTAGATTCATTAAATTTCCACCACAAAACACTTACATAAATCAGGAAATTTTTACTCAGACTCGATTTATATTTTGTTAAAACCCATGTAAATGCTATGTTGGGCATGCGCAGCAGAAAAAAATAAGTTTTTTGATATTTTAGTATATATAGCTCTTGAAAATGAAATAACTGATGAAAAACAATTCAAAATATTTTTTTCCATTCTAAGTATTACTTTAACATTCAAATAGTTTTTAATGCAAGTTAAATGTTTTGTACATTTTCTTAAATTTGTTTTTGCTTACTAGAATACGTATAAAATATAATAGGAATTTGTCGGCAAAGATGTTTCTTCTCCGAGTAAAATATATAAAGAAAATAGTGGATTGTCCCATAATTTTTTTTTATCAAATTAGTGGATTTATTTTAATCAACTACAATTAAACTTGAAGAATGATAAAGCAAACATAATCACACACAAACAAATTTTTTAATTTGGAACTTTCTCTTCAAGCTCTACAATAATCTTTTAAAGTCGTAACACTAAGTCCTACCCTAATTATTTAACACCTTAGTTTTAATTGAACTTCATCTTAGAAATTTTATTTTCATTTATTTTATATCACCAACAAAACCCATCCACCTTGCAAACGTATTAAATAGTTAACGATAAATTAATACAAGGTAAATTTTTATTAATTTCCTAGTATTAACTAAATAAATTTCACCGAAACATGTGTAACTTATTCTCATATAACTTACTACGTCTGTCGACCATGCATCAATCAGATAAAAAAGGTTCCCAGCCTCAAAATCCACCTAAAACTGCAATATCCTTTAATTGTTTTGAGCATTATATAATTACTTTACTATATGTGTAGCCCCTAATTGTTGAATTTAGGACTTAGATCTTTTATTAATTTAAAACTAAAAATAAATGTTTTTGTGGCAACTACTGAAAATACATGTTTTATGAACAGCAAACATTTTACAAGATCTTATGTTGTCTAGTCACACCATTATTTACATTAAATATATAAACAAAAACATTTTATTTTCTTTCAAATTCTTTAACAGGAAACTACTTCATTATGTTTCAACCAGTTATTTACTTACAAGAAAGTGATGAATAACAATGGTGAGTTGCTAAATAAAACCCAATTTTCACCTCGAATGAGGGTTTCCATCTTACTTGCGAATCATCTATTGAAGTGCTACCTGCATTCTCCCCGTTTAGTTTATGAAGATTTAATGTATATTTTAAATTTGAAATTAAATTTATCAGTTAAAAGTGAATTGAGATACCGATTCCGTATATTATTCCGTATATAAACTACCCTTATGAATCTGGAAATATTAATCCTATTAGAATAGGTGAAAATCTGTCATAGTGCTGGTTGGAATATCTCCTAATAAAAGGATATTCTTCTATTTGAATTTACGACATATATCCCTCTGCTATTATAAGACAATATTGTATTTGCACCAGTGATTACGACTGAAAATTCTTTTACTTTATTTTTGAACGATACTTTGTAAAAAAAGAATTTTCATGGTGTTTCAAACAAGATATTTACCATGTGATTAGAAATGAAAGGGAACATTTAAAAAGATTCCAAATGGTGTACCGATACGAGAACAACTCTTCTTCTTCATAAGTTTCTTAGTTTTATAGTTTTGAAAATAGTCAGAAAGAAAATTCAGCATGTCTTCTAAAGCTCTTAGTGAATAAATATTACACTATCTGATATTTTGATTCATGTTAACAACTTCATGCTGTTATTTATGAAGTTATAACAAATACAACCATCTAAAGTTTTAGTATCTTTTTAAGTTGGCCTTTTCTTGAAGGAAATGTTTCTAAAAAAAGCCGTACTTTTAATGCGAGAGTCATACTTGTGGGCTTGTTGCACCCAATGCAATCACTTCCTTTGGATATTGCGCTGTAAAACCCAACCAACCTCACAATTCTCAGAGTGGAAATGTTGAATATATAATAGTTGTGGCTCTACCTTTACAATATTCATTTCTACTAAATTAAAACAATGATATATTAATTTTCAAAATGGATTACGAGTAATAGCATGAATTAAACAAAAGAATAACAGTATAATATAAAATCAAACACAGCCTACAAAAAAAGGAGACAGTAATAAAAGAGATGCAATGTGTTATGAATAACCAACCTATAAATATATTTAGTATTTAGTTACTTTTTTCTATAATTTTTTCTATAACATAAATAACTATTCTGATCGCAAGGAAAGAAACGGAACCAGTGTAAAGAAGAGAATTCAAATGATAAATTACGTTATTTAGTCTTATTTCTGTTATGTGCAAGTAAGTTAACATTCGCAATTGCATTTCGTTAAATGAGTTATTCATAGATTAAATGTACAAAACAAATTTTTGTGAAAATGATTAAGGATAATGAAATGAAACCAGATTATTACAATAAAAACCAAAATTAAGTTACATCCACAAAATATTACTTAAAAATACAGGTTTTAATTAGAACACCAAATGTCATGTTATACTAGAATTTCAGGTCATAGGGTTATGCATCCTTGTGTTTTGTAGTCCCTTTTGATTTTAAAAATTATTTTTAATTTTAGTATGACATGTTTGTGACAGTTAATTCTTTCTTTAATATTTCTGAAAATATTACACTGAAAACTGAAATTACTAACAGAATTTTTTTTTTAAATATTCTTCGTATTCACAGCTTTCACTTAAGATTCAACGGTGTTTTATAAAGAATTGTTCACTATATAATTTCTTCTATATGATACTGTTTATTAATGTACTCATATAAAAATAATATAAATTAACAGACACATAATGACTTATCTCACTAAGTGAAACATGAGAAAATAGTCGAATGGATTGGATTTTGTTAAACCGGTTGATTTATTTGAATTTGCTTTTATTAAATATTGAAAAATATCATGCTATGGTGAAACACTTTTACTCGGAAGTTGGCAGCAGCATCTAGAAAAACTTTCGATCTTAACATTGGCAACACCAATCTCCTCTGAACAATTGCGCACGAGGAACAACAGAGCAGATACCTTTTTCACAGACTATGTGAACGAACGAGCTCGGAAACCGCTTCTCTCTCAGAGACTTTCTATTCGCGACTTTCATTGGCATTTCTTTATTTTGCAATAAAATTTAGCTAAGCTTCAATATATCTTGTGCCTTGCTAATATTTAAATAGGATTAACCTGCACACTATATCTGGTGACCGAAATGTGAACACGCATACTTGGATTTGAATGTAACTCCAGCCCACGTGGGACTTTTATAACTTTGACGAGTGAATTCCTTTGGATTAACATCTACAGTTCCATGACATCTCATAAGTATATGTCAGTGCTGATTTGTAATCATTCATAACTTCTAGGATGTAGGTAGGCTCTTTCTATAATTTTCTTAAGCATAGTATTCTGTACTTTTTGGTTATTCACTGGGGTCAGTTTCTTGGAAAAATTGTGTATTTTTTTAACGCAAATTTTTTTCAGATAAATTATTATTTGTACGTATTTTTCCCCATGAGCTAAATTCCGTTAACTACTCCACAATTTTATCAATTCTTTCGCATCGTGCTGAGTTTTATTATTTGATTTAATATATTGTATTATATGAATATTCCTTGTTTTTTCGTTATTTCATAACTAATATTTTTAATGTTTATTGTATTTATAATTTATATATCTTGGTATTCGAAACTATACGCATTTCCCTATTATTGATTTGTATACTTTGTAATTATTTTTCTGTTAAATTTTGACCATGCCTTTACCTAATGATTTTTCCTTTACTCAAAATTGTCCCTCCGAAGAGCCACCTTCGCAGGTTGCACACGTTTCGGTAAAAATACGACCTTTCTGTAAAACTAACCCTTCCCTGTGGTTTACTAGGTTGAAATCGAAGTTTTTCCTGCCTAATATAACTTCCGATCTAACAAAATTCAATCATGTTGTCTCCTGCTTAGATCCCGATATTCTAAATTTGGTACACGAGAAATTAAATTCGGTACTTTAGAGAAACCACCTACTATCGAAAAATGCGATGCCTTAAAAATCACCTAATTTCTGCTCATTCCGAAAGTGAAGCATCTAGAATTTTAACCTTATTGAAAGGAGTAGAACTTGGTTACCAAAGACCCTCCTAATTACTAAATCACATACGTTCGTTAGCTGGAGATACCGTAGGTGAAGCACTTTTACTCTCGTTATGGCTCATGAGGCTGCCTTATTACACAGACTATTTTAGACGCTTTCAGCGAGGATTTGAATAAAATAGCCGCAGATGATGACAAAATAAGAGATCTAGCTATCCCTTCGTATGTAAATTCTATCACCCCTAACTCTTATAATTCTATCATGGCTCGCTTAGAACTCCAAGTAGCGCAGTTAACTCAACAAGTTAGCGAATTAAGGACTGCCCTGGAACGCAGTTCCCGTATCCCTAGGCGTAATTTCCTCCGATCATTTCAACGCAGCAGATCTCGCGAAAGTTCCCGCTCTCTCACTAACTTCAGTCACTACGAGGAACGTACGAATGAACTATGTTTTCACCATGTCAATTTCGACGATCAAGTGCGAACGGGCCAAGCTCCATGTTCTTTTCATCAGTCGGGAAACTAAGCGGGCGAACGCTCACTGGCCAATCTAGCGACCACCAAGTGAATCGTATTCTTCTGGCCGACACGTCTTCAAAATTAAATTTTCTAATTGACACAGAAGCCGACATATCTGTTTTGCCTAAAAAATATGCTCCAAAAACCACACCCTCTGAAAATTTAGCCTTATATGCTGCAAATGGCACTAAAATTTCTACTTTTGGCAACAAAAGCCTCATTATTGATTTAAATCTCCACCGAAAATTATTCGTCATAGCTGACGTAAACCAATCAAATATAGGTGTTGATTTTCTTAAACATTTTGAGTTACTTGTTGATGTCCAAAATAACCGTCTGATCGACTCTCGGACTTCTCTCTCGTCAAACGGAATCCTTCAACATTTTTCCCTAGATTCCAACATATCCGTACTTATCGGCGATTCGAAATTAGAAAAATTACTCGCTAAGTATCCTGAGCTTAAAAACCCTTCTTTAGTAACAAATGACCTTAAAACTTACGAAATTTTCCATCACATTGAAACTAAGGGACCCCCTGTATTTTCCAAACCTCGCCAATTGGACCCAGAATTACTCAAAAGAGCGCGTTTAGAGTTCGAATACCAAATGTCTCAGGGAATTATTCGACGTCCCAAAGCCCTTGGGCCAGTGTGCTCCACATTGGCCGCTAATCTAATGGTGATTGGCGCCCATGTGGCGACTATCGTCGCTTAAACGCTGTGACAACTCCTGACAGGTATCCTGTACCCCATATTCAGGACTGTACACAGGTGTTTTCGGCAAAAATATTTTTTCTACCCTCGATCTGGCAAGAGCGTATCACCAGATTCCCGTCAATCCTGAGGACGTACCGAAAACTGCTGTAACCACCCCATTCAGTTTGTTCGCATACGTTAAAATGCCATTTGGAAAGAAAAAGGTCTCTTGCTGATTATTCCTATTTGTTTTGGATGTTTAAAAGAGTTCTCCTGTTTAAACTTCAGCTGGGTTGATGAAAATTCATGTTTATTTATAATAAAAAAAATAAAATACCGACTCTCCAAACAGGTAAAATGACAAAATAAAAAACAAAAATATCTTAAACAATTGCAATTAAATTTGAGATACAGATACGCAAGAATGTTATATTTAAACATATTTTATTCCAAAAATTCATTAAATTCAAGACTCTTTCTAAAGTTAAATAGTTTTCTCAAATATCAAGGTAAAACATAAACTGGCAACATCCACTGCACATTCAAGGTTCTCATAACAAAGCAATTTTCTTTCACCATGTAGCATCATACCATTTATAGCACCGTATGAAATTTATCTTATATTGTAGCTTATCTTCAATTAGTACCTAAAAAGTATTGTTGTATGTCTCACAAGTAAACGATGTGTTATTAAAAATTAATTTCATTGATACCTAAAAAACAAAGATTAATAAGCGTAATAAATTTATCAACGAAAATCAGAATACATATTGGATAATGATAATTATTTGCATTTAGTCGTGCAAGACATGAGGAAAAATAGTCAATTATAGATGGCAATAATTTAACTAACCAAACGATAATTAACGAAATCTTTGAACTTCCCTAATTTAGATGACAGATAAGAGATATTTAATAATTTATGCGTTTTTATGAGACATTACTTATTTATACTATGTCCTTAAAAATGCAGTCAATCATTTTAGCTTATATTTATGAAGATATCTCTCTCAAATTTAAATTAGACACAGGACTCTTGAAAAGATATTACTTTCCAACTAAACATTCATTTCTTAATTAAACTTTTGATATACATTAATTACTAAGGAAAAAAATTTCTGAAAAATTTAGTTGTGTATAATATCAATCACAGCCTTCATTAAAGACTCTATTTACTGTGTAATGATACTGTTTACCAGTCTTAGTATATAAAAAAGTTGTATAAAGTTTTTATAAAACATCGTTTCGTCACCCGGTGAAAATATACATATTATAAAATTGCACTGCTTGAAAAAGTGATAAGAGCTCATTGCATTTATTGCTAATGAAACCAAAAAAAAAAAAAAAAAAAAAAAAAAAGTAGTAGAATTGCTTGAAGCTGAATTATGGTGTTCTCTGAGTTGGCTTTTCCTACGAACTTGGTGCAAAAATTAAACAAAAGGTGATCTGTGTGTTGAGATTTTTACATACTGCTCTCCGATTACCTAATGTTTTTGAACGAGTTAACTCTAACTACTGATACTTGTCATTTATCAAATATCTGTTTCTTGTGAACTAAATTAGTGATATTGAAACAAAAGGATGGATTAGATATTCGGTAATGCATGTGTGAAAAAAAAATAACATCATAATATAAAATGAAACATTACCTGATAGAAAAAGAAATGGAAATGGTATAAATTTACACACAAAAAAACTTATATAAATTACATTAATTCTTTCTTAGGTAATTGAAACGGTCTCTTAGAATTTCACAACAACATACGATATCTTGTTAAATTTGTAATAATTAAAATTCTTCACAAGCAATTAGTTTCGATCACATTGCTGTCGTTGCTTGAAACTAATGCTTTAAAGCTTTGTTATAGACGCAGTGAAAAGAGAATTAACTTAAATTCAGGAATTTATTCATTAAGGCTGTAAAATATTTGAAAATATAACATTTATTTTTTTAAATAAGGATAAGCAAGCATGGGAAGTTTAGTTACACTTTGAGTGGAAAATTTATTAAACTGAAAATTTTTTCTATAGCTCTTTAATGACTTTTTAGAACACTAATATAAACAAAAAATTCCGAATGCTTTCATTTAATATAATTTTAACACAAGACATAGGTTTTTAATAATTTTCTCAATATTTACAAATATTTGATAATCATAATATAAACATTTTTTAGGATTTTAAATTAATAATATCAGACACCCACTCAGCAAAGAAATAGAAAAAAAAATTAAAGAATCCTTAACTACACCAACCAGACAGAGATAATACCGAACAAGTATTACAATATTTATACATGCAGTAAGTTATGTTAACTTTCAATTGATTGTTAATAGATAACGGGAGATTGACTTTCTTACTCTTTATCAAATTTTTGAGTCCTTTTCTTTCTTAAAATTGCATAAGTTTTATTTATTTATTTATTTTATTTTTTATTTATTTATTTATTTATTTATTTTTCATTTATTTTTTTTCTTTTATAGGATATATTTCATTGAAAGTATAATTGGTGGTGAGAAATTCCAATGAATTCTTTATAATCACAGCTTTCATTTAAAAATCTCTCTCTCAAATGGAATTCGACAATATATCTTCTTATGTGCATTTTAAATATGTTTCTGTGTTTACGAGTACACGTATATAAAGAAAATAGTATAACATCTCTAAAAGCTTGAGCTAACCTTTCATTTGAAAATCTAAATGAACAGTACGTTAAATAAAATTTTCTAATATTTGTCATAAAACAATTTTTGCTTGTCATTTGCAAACTCTAAAATTGAGTCTACCACTCATGTTTTAGAAAATGATCCACTTCAAGAAAACGCTTTTAGAGACAATGAAATAAACCTCATTTAGTTGTATTAGCTCTTATTTCATAAACAATACTTCATAAATAATAGCAGTTCTACTGCTACTTTTGCAAAATGCATGACCTTTGAATGCCAATAATGTATTTTTTCACCGGGTGCCAAACAAATGTCAATGAAACATTTTATATAACTTTTTGTATCCGTATACTGGTAATTAAGAACACATTTAAAGGTAATAAACAAGTTGTTAAAATCTCATTGAATAATAACTGAAGGCTATCTTACTAATATGTCAATAGCAACCGAAAGTAATGCTAGTTGTTAATATTAAATGAGTCTATCTTCGTTTTTGTCAATCAAATATTCAAGACAAAATTGACTTTTATTATTTAGACAACAAGCGTTGTCTATTGGCGTTGGTTATTTTTACTTTCCTCTTCATTGTTCTGCCTCCAATCCACTCTATGCGTTGTAAAATTATGTAGTTATACGTTTAATTTTTATTGTTAATGTCCTTTTAAGTATTATTCTATTTTAATTTGCTAAATATATACTTTGATTATTGTTATCACAAGGAAATTGCTTTGTAGTTACAACATCAATAGACGCTGTCATATAGGATAGTGTTTTCCTTAAGAAACTAATAAATTTATAATAATATTTCTAAGTGGTGAAACCATTGAAAATCAGAAAATTAAATGATTACCAGGGAAATACGTTCATAATGCTTTAACAAAATTACTGTAATGCATGAGAATAATGCCGTCATCTAAAACAAATTTGTGTTTTTATTCATGAGAATGTCACAGATATTTGCATTATCTTTTTCCCCATTTAATAACAGAAAATTAAAATAAGTCCATTAGATTAACAAAATGTGATCCATTCTGTAATTTTCATACTTGTCACTTAGTAAGATTATGGTCAGCTAAATTATTTAGCATTTATGGTCTGCATTTTTCAGTGGAACATTTTAGAAAATTTTAATGAAAGAATTAACTCTCATTTCCAATGCATCTTTGGAATAAAAATTTGTCATAAAAATGAAAAAAATCGAAAGGCAAGGTTGCATCACTATACTATCGGAATTTTTAGTATATCATGGCATTTTGTTTGGACTTTTTAATAAGACCTGAAATTTCAAGTAAAGTTTTGAAGAGAATTCCTTAATTAATATTTTGGGTTTCATTTTCAAAATCTTGCTTCATTGCATTATCCTTAATAATTTTGAAAAAAAAATCTGTGTCATTCATTTATTCTATAAATAATTGGTTTCTCATATAATGAAATGAGATTGTGAATGTTAAATTGCCTATATTCAGACACACAGAAATAATTCTAAATAACGTTACTTATATCACTTGGATTCCCTTCTTTGTTCTAGCTCTATCTTTCTCTCCGTACAGTGAATTTGCAATGTTATAATAAAGAATATTATTAAATGTATAGTAAGGTTATTTAATGCATAGACATTCTTATTACTCTCTTTTTTCCCGTAGGCTTTGTTAGCTTTTATACTATACTATTATTTGTTTTGTTTAATGCATGTCATTACTCATAATCCAGTTTTTAAATAAATATCATTGTTTTAATTTAGTAGAAATAGTCATTTGGAAAAGTAGTCTCAGATACCACAAATTTGAAATTTCCACTCTGAGAAACGTGAGTAAAACATTATGTACGGTGCAAAACGTACACAATGTTTGGCTCTCGCTTTAAGCCTACAGCTCATTTTCATGTAATAACCACTTACCGAAAACGCATAAAGTGACACAAAATTAAGATGGTTGTATTAGGTCTTACTTCGTAAAAAACTGCAGTTGATGTAACAACACCCACTGCTTTTGCAAAATACCACATTTCTTTTAAAGTTTTACATTTTTTCACCGGGTGTCTAATGGAGGCTAATGTAAGATTTTAAATTATTTTTTTGTGTCCGTATACTGGTAAGCAGGATCTCATTTAAAAAATAAATATAAATAAATTGTTAAAACCCCTTTGAATGTTAATTGAAGGCTATGATACTAAATTCTCTATGTTTATTCTCAGTGCTAATTGTTCAAATTAAATGAGTCTATCTTTAAACTATTTTTAGTCAAATATTCAGCATCAAGTTGTTTTTTATTAATTCAACAGTGAAGTTATGGTAAACACATAATTCATTTTCTTAATAAAATAAACTTTAAATTTTGTTAATGACGTTATAAACATCTCCCCAACATCAGATTGTGAAGTATCGTGAGGCACAAGAGTTGTAAAAGATACGGGAACATTTATTTATTTTTTTTTACTCTTTTTGGTTGGAGTACTATAGTAAGTGATCGAAAAGAATTGATTTTAGACGTATCAATATATAATTACAATTTTTTTTTGTGTGCATATTATTTTGTTTAGAGGGATACAATTACATTTTTTTTAAATTTTAATTAGATGGTAAATATTTTATTAAAATACTCATGAAAAATCTTTTTTCACGAAATATCATTGCAAACATAAAGTGAAATTATTTTCAGCAGTAGTTATTGCTGCAAAAAAATACTTCTGTAAAGTAGCACAGTGGATAAATGTTGATGTAAAGTCAAAAAGAAGAGTATTCGATTTTTTAGGAATTTTCCCACACGTACGGAGGAAGATTTTTACACATTCAAGTAGCTAACAGATTTCCCGATTCTTGGCGTATATATTTCGGTAGATGTATGAGGAATTGTGTTTGGCAATGTATCACTTTTCATTTATACTTCTAATTTATAAGTTATAAATTATAATCTTAAAAACTTATTTATTTCTTAACGAAACTAGGGGTAATTCTGGTAGGAATCAAACAGAAATATGGCAAGTGTAAAGGAATCTCCCAATTCAGTTCAAGAACGAGTACTTATTTATCAACTCGTTTTTGGTACACAATGAGTTTTTGTGAGTATCTCATTTTTTTTAAACATAAAATGTAATTACATAGCAGTGGGTTGAAAAAAAATAAAATTATTTTTATAGATGCTGTTCTTATAGGTTGACCCTGTAATTTCTGCGACTGCAACCAATATTATAAAATTCTTGTTTTCGGTTCTTTATTTAAAGTTTTCAGTTCAACATGAAGGATATACAGCAACATCATATTACATAGGACATCATATTTCAGTTAAATACAGTACAGAGAAATAATTGAATCTACAGTATTAAACTAAGTGGTTAGTCAATTTCAATTTTCTACAAAAATTTATTTTTTTATTCTGACTTAATTTTTTTGGTAAATTTTTAAAATAAATACATTTGAGAACTTGTTTACAAAATAATTCCTTAAATAATACTTAAAATTTGTCCTTTAACGCATAGAATAATAATTAACTGTTCTTTCATTAGAAAATGAATATTGTTTTAAAAAGATCAGTTTGTACCTATACATATTCTAGTTATTAATGCTAAACAAAAAGTTGAAAAATAACAACACCGGTAATTAACAATGGTAATATTTCAAATACGCCGTAACGTTTTGAAATATTTCTACAGCTATAAATTTTAAAATGATACAGTTTTGTGTGCAAACGAAAGTTTAAATGTAGATATAATATGCATTCCAAGCCAGAAAATATTATAAAATGATTAAAATATAATTTTATTGGACATGGACTTGCAAATTATATTTCTTATTAGGATAAAATTATATATTTTGGTAATGTATTAACATAGAAAGAACGTCTTAGACTTATTCCAGTTTAAGAAATAAACTGTTTCCTATTCAAATCAATTTCTATGTCCTATAAAGAAACTATGTTCTTGGTAAATTCATATGGATTTTCTTCCGTAGAAAACTAAAACTTAATTAAATTTTTGATGTCCAAAATTTATATAAATCAATAATTTCTTCCTCAGATTCGACTACAGTATTTCTAAGGTTATATAGAGCAACAAAACAATGTTTTGTTTTTCATTCTCAGCAGATTTTGCATTTTATTAAAGCTTAATTTCTCATAAAATAAAATTAAAATTGTAAATGTCAATTAGCCATTATCAAGACATGAGTAACTTTAAATAAGTTTACTAATAACTTGGATATTTAACTTTACTCTTCATTATTTTGCCTCCATCCTCCTCTGTGTGGTTGGAGATTTATACAGTTATACGTTTACTAGTTATTATTTATGATGTGTTTGTGATTATAATTGATCCTTTTTCAATATTTCTGTTTTAATTTGCTAAAATGATAATTTTTGTTTTGTTCTCACTGAAAAATTACTTTCTAGTTACAACATATATAAACGCTGCAATTTACGACAGTATTTTGCTTAATACATTATTAATTTTGTAATAATATCCCTAAGAAAAAAGTAACTGATAAAGATCAACTAGGAATGCAAGTTTCATCACGTTCATAATGCTTAAACACAATTACCGTAAAACTTGAAGAGAATTGCATTCATTTAAAAGAAATTTCTATTTTGTATCATGAGAAAGCCGGAGATATTTGCATTATCTTTTTCAATATTTAATAGCAGTAAATTCAAATAAGTCTACGAGTTTAACAAATTGGAATCCATTCGAATATATTCAAAGTTTTCATTTAGCAAGATAAGTGATTTTTTGTCTACTAATTTATGTTATAACAAATTTATATTATAAATAAACAATATCACACACACATATATATATATCCAAGGAAATATATAATGAACAAATTTTTATAAAACACCGTTGAATCTTAAATGAGAGCTGTGAATACATAGAATAATTCGAAAAAAAATTTCCATTTTGTAAATTTTATTTTCAGTGTAATATTTTAAAAAATATTGATGAAAGAATGAACTGTCATACAGAACATGTTAGGAATATAAATTATCAATATTAATATATTCTATGTATTTATTATCACGTCATTCATTTATAATGCAATTAAAGTATAACGATATATTTTATCAACATTTTAAATAAGATTCTGTTTACCAGTACACGTATTTAAAAACATAGTATAAAATCTCTAAAAAAACATTTTCTCTTCACCCGGTGAAAAACATACATATGAACAAATTGTAACAGTTTTCTTGTCAAAGTGGTAGACGTAATTGCGTTTACGGCTAACAAATAAAAAAATACTTCCAACAATTAAAGCTTAGGCATGAGTCTCTGTCTACGTGTTTATCAAGTGGACGCTTTCTTAACAATTAGCTATAATTTTGTTACAAACGTGAGAAGTTTGTGTTGAGTAATGCTCTGTTTACATTTAATTAACTTACGATTCTTAATCTGACAGTTTTAAATAACTTGTAATTGAATTTCAATGTGACAGTATTACAGAACTTATAATTGATATCTAACAAACGACTGTTCCTTGAAAATTAAAATAATGCTATTGAAATAAAAACGAGAGTTATGTTTAAATGCATCTACTAACGAAATCATAATAGAATACTATAAACACAATCAGAACAAAAAAAGGAAAGGAGAATGTCATTAAAACGCATTTTTTAAATGTTTAACATATACAGATGTAACACTAAACTTTAGTACTCGTGATTGAAAAACGTGTTTTTGAATTTCATGACTACATAATTTATAATGGCGTATTAGATATTTTAAAAATACGATATACAGCAGGGCGTTTAGGAACATTATTCAAGTTATTACATAATAAGCGAAACGAATGTTTTAAAGCTATTAAAAATATTTTTGATATAAAAGATGCATTTTAATATTTATTTGGATCTAAAAAATGTGTACCTTCTAAGCACTTATAGTAAGTTTTTTTCTTAAATATTAAAACTGAAACTATGCAAAATAAAATTTAGAACAATAGAAAAGCTTTGTAAATATCTTGGACAAGAAAGAAGTAGCTTTGATGCATAGATTAATTCTTCAGAGGGGTGGAAATATCTAAAACGAATGAATATGAAATAAAGATATGCAAATACGTGAAATTCAAAACACTCTAATCTCAAATTAATTATATCTCTTTAATGTTTTCTTTCAAACTCAAGGTAAATTAAAAATTGAGCAATATCCTCTGAAAAAGAAAGTTTTTAAAACAACCATTATCTTTATTCTCCTACAATCAAAGCATTTATATCAACGTCCAAAATTTGTCTTATAGTGCAGATTGTGCAGACCTAAGTCCGAACAAGGTATTGCTCACAAGTCACCAATGTCTGTTTTCATAAAAATAAATTCATTAATACCGCAGAAAGATTATTATGCGTAAGAAAATTTACCAATTATAACCAGCTCATTGCATTATGATAATTATTTACATACATTCGTGAAAGCAAAATGTAAGAAAATCAATTATACATGTCAATGACTTCAATAACCAAGCATAAGCGACGATATCTTTCTGTTTTTCTAATCTGGATTACAGAGAAGTGATATTTATTAATTTACACGCGATTATATGAGAGATTATTTATTGATAGTTTTTTAACATACATATTTAACACACATATTTTAATAATTATACTTAACAAACACATATTTTAGTCATTTAACACAGAGCCAATTGTTTTGCTTGATTTCAATGAAGATTAATCATTCAAATTGAAATTAATTATGGAAATTTTTACTAAATATATGTTGTAAATTAAGATTTAATTTAAATAGACAAATGAAAATAAATGTTCTATTAAATTTTGTAATCATAGAGTCATTTTTGCTTGTTATTTGCAATCTCTTCAGATTTTATGAGATATTTTTATTCTTAAGATATCATTATTATAATCGTCAATTGTTTAGTAGACTTATCTGATACTATTGCCTTCAGAAATGAAATAAAACATGTGAAATTAATTCAACTTTGTTCACATCATGCTCATCAAGATTCAATGCGATTTAAACACGTTATTTTAAATATTTTTAATATATGATTATGCTTACTACTATACTTATATTAAAAAAATGGAAAATACCTTATAAACAAGCATTACACACCCGGAAATAATTGCATACATAGATATGTCTTTCTATTTTGTTTTTTGAAGCGAAAGAATTTCAAATGTGTGACGATATTTAAAAGTTTTCCTAGTTTGATAATGTCTAATTACTATTTTAAGCTTTATAATAATTCATAGGAAAACAGTTATTCAAATCATGATATCAAACATTATGCTTTTAAAAACGAAATTAGCTATAGAAACTATTACAAAAAATTGTTTGATTTTATATAAAAGTAAACTGTTTTTTAACTTATCCTTTAGGCTTTAAATAAATTTCTCAATATTTATAAGTATAGGCATATAAAAGTTACAAAGCTTAAAAATATTGGCTGCTGTGTGTGAGTTTAACTGAAGTGAAAAAAAAACAATATAAATATCCATCTCTTATAATAGAAAGAACTGATAAATTTTAGTTTGTTTCCACACCATTTCCAGCTATTGGAAACATGTAAAGATTAATTCCATTTTTTATAAAACTTTTTAAGTATATGGGACTTTTTCCTCAATTTCAACAATAAATTTCATAAATCATAAGATAAATAGTTACGGAATATTCTACGATTAAAATTAAA